>JAQIXJ010004546.1:0-10635 GCA_034700185.1 Phthiracarus laevigatus | reverse complement strand
TTATTAATTAAAGTTTCGCACATTTTATTTAATAAAAACAAGTTTAGAGAAATAATTATAATTAAAAGGCGTTTATGTGTTCAAAATCGTATATTACATTCATCGCTATTAATCAACTATTATATAAATATTTCTAGTTTTGATAAAATTTATCATATTTTTAATAAATGTTATGCAAACTAATTATTAGATATTGTTTTTATCAAATATAATTAATTACGTTCAGTTTTAATCATATGCTTTCCATAGAGTTAATGATTATGAGCAACTCATTGAATGAACGCTCAAATATTATAAGTTATATACTTTCGTTTTAATTTATTGTAGAACACTTCGCATATATAAATTTATATTAAGATATCCGCCGGTTTTTCTAAACTTTTTCCCGTTTTTTAGGCACCGCCTTATACAGTACACCATACATAGATATAACTCTGTATTATGATATTTAGTTAAATCATAATAATACTTAAATTAGTTTTATTTTAGTATAAAAATATTTTTAAAAATATAATACCAATAAACAATATGTAAATTAATATTTTTATTCAAGAAAATAATTGTTTATAACTAATTATAGAGTTTGACTCCATAGATGTTTAGTAACGTATAACTGGTAAACGCAATTGTATGCCCCAATTGGGTGAATAGAGAATGGGACGATCTCTACACGTAATAACCGTCCAATAACCGTATGGCAATCAAATGACGGACGGATAGCATAATAATTTTTTAATAGGGAAGTCAAACACTACCAAAACGGAAATTATATTTTTCAGTTCGCCATATATGCGGAACAACGCCCGAAATATATTTTCCTTTCCCATTGCTTTGTTTTATACTAAGTAAGTAAATATTATATTCATTTATTTATATTTTAAATAAAACCGAATTAATTCAATAATTAGTTTTTTGGTTCATTGATTTATAATAAAACTTTTTAATGTTATTATTAAAAATTAATGAAAACCTTTATACGATGTATGATTTTTTGCGGTTTTTAAGAGTTGTCCGAATATTATCCGAAAAATAATTTCAAATAAATTTGGTATATAATTTGAATTAAAGTAATGTTAGCGATTGAAGAGGATTTGTCAGAAGTTCGTGGTAATAACGTGCGTAAAGTTGGTCGTCCTATAACATCACAGCGCACTCTTGCCCGGTATTACCATATCTATTATGATTTGTTTATCAATTTGTTTTCGTATTATGCGTGACTATCTCACTATCAAATATGTTTTTAACTGATTTTAAATCATTTTAATTTAAACCAATTCGTATCATTTCAAACGTTTAAAACATGTATTTTTAATTATTTTTCAACATTAACGGTATGATTATCGACGTTTACGTTATTCTTAATATAATAGTAATAATTTTAAGTTATAAATTTTGTGAAAAAAATTTACAAACATTGTTTAATACATATTAATTTTAAGTGAAATTTATTTTGAGCGGACTTTGCTTTTAAAAAGGAAATTAGCAGTAAATCTAAAACTGATGCAAATTCTGGGAAAATTTGTATAATTTAAATTTAAAAATGATAGGAATTTCCCTCCAATTGAAGAAATTCGCGGAAAATTAGTGACCGGCGAGTGCTATACACGATCGCGTACTGGCGGTTCAAGTTCTAATGTTTGGACACTTTTTGAAGGTATTCAACAAACATAATACAGTATATCAATAATGTAATTAATGAAATTGATTAGAGGCTGCATATACGGATACACAAGAATTTACGGGAATAGTGAGGTGTCGGTCATGTAATTTTATGACCAGATATCACGGACAGATCACCGGAACATCTCATATGCGTAGACATCATTGTTTTATCAGTGCATATCCCGACGCTTTTTCGCAGCCAAGAGACAAGAAGACACAAATGATTATGTCTGCTAAAGTAAAGAAAGGTATTCGTAAATAATATCTCATTAATGTAGCTTTTATTTTAATATTTTTATTGTAAATATGATTAATTAGAGACAAAATATACGCCAAAATCGTTAACACGAAATCAATATTATGGAGCATTGACTTCCACTCCAGCCATCGAATGGAAAACAAATGGAGAAGAATTGCAAATTAGTAAGACTGCAATCGTTAATAAAACAGTTAACGTTAAGGCAGAATTTCGTGAAAAAGTAATACAATTCTGTTGTCAAGAATTAGTTAATTTGGATAGTATGACAAGTGATTCATTTAAAGTGTTAGCGCAGAGTTTAATGAAATTGGGAGCACAAGTGGGCAAATGTACTGTTGCTTTGCCTGATAGCAGTCAACTTCACACACAAATGAATGGATTATATAACCAAATGAAGCATCGAATTAAGGAAGATTTGACTTTAGCGCTAACCAGAAATATTGGTGGCGCTCTTGTGTGCGATTCTGAAAACGATTTATGTGTAATATCTGCTTATTATATTAATTCAAATTGGAATTTAGTTGAAAGTATTTTAAGTGCCACTTCTCAGGGAAGTGATATAAATGGGTTCATAACAAACACTTTGGATGATTACGGTCTTCATGATGACAATAAGTTGGCTAAATTTACATTTGTGTCTCGCGGTGGACTTTTCGATGGCGTCAGTATGTGTCTCACTTCTATGGCACATGTTATTGATGGGGTTATCGAAAGTGCGGTGTTTGGTGACGACACATATACTGAAGTAGTTGAGAATTGCAAGATTATTTGCAATGAGTTGAAGCTTGATATCGATCATTATCCCATTGATTGGGTTAATAAGTTTGAAGTTTTAAGAAATGTTGTCGATAATAGGCACAAATTTGAACTGAAAAATTCATCTCTTGATTTAGATTTAGTTAAATTTTTAGTCGATTTTTTATCGCCATTCAAAGCTGCTTCTGTAGAATTGCGTCATTGCAGTAAACATCCCACTCTTAATCATGTGTTACTTTGGTATTATAAACTTTTAAAGGCATTAAATACGTCAAGTGATGACGACTCATTGGCTTCTAGTTTAAAAAATATGGTTAAAGTAGGAATGGAGCAGAATTTTCAATTACAATCATTCCATAAAATCGCCGCATTTCTTTGGCCTAATTTTCGTTTTTTAAAAATGTTGACAAATGAAGAGCGAGAGCAAGTACACAATGAAGTTAGAAATTTAATTGAAAGTCGAATCGCTGAAGATGAAGATGGCGTGGCTGCGAAAAAAGCCAGAAGTGATTTTGATGAATGGGAAGATCTCACTGACTCGGATCAGGACGAAGTGAACAAATATATATCAGTCCAATTGACGACATGCAATGAACAAAATATATTGCAGTGGTGGAAAGAACACGCCAATGACTTCCCTAAACTATCACATCTCGCCAAATGGATTCTATCAATACCTGCATCTGTCACTTCATTAGAGCGTTTTAAGTTAACGTCCAATCAAGACATTAGCGAAGAATTGCTTTTTATGCATTGTAATTTGTAAGCTATCAATTAATTCACTTTTTCCTAATCCTTTTACTTTTTTGAGCTATTTTGGCGCTTTGATTCTGTGAATATAGATACCGGTAATTCTTATAAATATTTTTATGGTTTAAATTAAAATTAATTTATATTTGAATTTGTTTTGAATTCAAATTAACTAATTGATAGTCACGCAAAAAATGTTAGTTTTGATATAATTAGTTATATAAAAAATAAAATCTACTCTCAGACCATTTAAAAGAACTCTTATTATGGACAAATCTGTTAAAACTTCTTGGAAGAAAAAGATGCAATTAAAAGATGAAATAAATGCCGCAAAGCAATTAGACAAACAAGTCAAAGCCGCCAAACAGCAAAAACTTGAGGTTTATTCTAACCATTAATTTATTGGTTATTAGTACAACGATTATTACTTTAAAATTTGATGGGATTTTTTTAATTACAGGAGAAAAGAAACCGTAGAGAGGAAAACAGACGTCGTCGCGAAGAAAATACTCGTAAAGCAGAAATAGTACAATCAGTGAGTTATATTTTATTTTTGGCATTATTTATATATTTATTAATATTTTCACTTCGATCTATTTTATCTATTTATTAATCATGAATATAAATCTAAAAATTGAGTCAAATCTATGTTAATTTTATTTGAATAATAAGATTTAATTTAAACAAAAACTTATAAAATCATATTTATTCGAATTTTTATTTCAGGTTAAAAACCCAAAGAAATTAAAACGTTTATCAAAGAAACAAATGAAAAAAATGAAAAAAATTGCATAACATTTAAAATATATCATAAATTTTCTCATTATATTAAATAGTCGTAAACAAATCTAAATTGTATTTTTTAACAATCAAAAAGTCATATAGAATACAGTACTTTTGTTAATAATTTCAGTAGAGATAATAAATTTTAAAATGAGCTAATTTGTTGTTGTTTATTACTTTTAAAATTTTTATTTTATTTTTCACTTATTCTTAAAATTAATAATTTGGATGAGATTACGAGGCGCTTTACTTTTCCAAAATCAAACTTTCTGAGTTGAAGTTAAATTAAACTACATATTAAATAACTAATTATAGTACGAATAAAATTGAAACGTGCTTAACCGGTGGTTACGCGATGGCTAGTCGTCCGGTCTGACAGCACTAGGGGTATACCGAGATCTCCGCAGTTCGATCAATGAGTCTCGAGCTCCAGACACGCTTACACCAGTCGTCGATGAACCAAAAATATCAATTATAATTAAATTAACAAATCCTCTAACGGATTGTCCTCTAACGGATTATCCTCTAACGGATTAACAATTATTTAATCGAATGCTTATTTAAGCAAAAATATAATCAAATTAATAATTCAAATACAATCGATGTTCACGCTCTGAGAGTTAAATCAAGACTGAATAGTAAAGTAAAGTTTCATATTAAATACAAAGCGAAATACTCGCAAAGTCATATTAAAATTATTAAAGTTTAACATTAAAGTTTAAACAACATAAAACCTTAAGTATCGAACTATTTATTGTATTTAATGGGAGTTTTCGCGTAAAGTGAGTTACGGCACGTCTCAAAATTAACTAATTATAAAACAATGTTTATAGTATCGTATGAGCTTATAAACTTTTTATAGTTTATTTTGTTAACACAAGTCAGCATTTTGATTTGACCCGTACGTCCTTCTGTCTCTCTAGTTTTCATATTATTTCAAGTCAAAATTGGCCTAACAATGACCAAAATCGAGTCAAAAATGGCTAAAATTTAGGCAATATTGACCAAAATTGGGTTATTGTTGTTGGCACGCGTTTTACTAAGTTAACTAAAATCACGTAACTATACTTTGTGATACGCCCTAATTGTGTCTGTGAGTGCACACCAACAACAGATTTGATGTTTACTGACGAGAGCTCAACTAAATCTAAAACTAAATCTAAATTTGCGAAACACTGTAACTATGTTTTATATCAAATAAAAATTTTCATGAAAAAATAAAAATTAAAAGTTTTGCTTGTTTTAAAATACAATAATTGGCAACAATAGAATTATAATCAAAATGAGCGCAATATGTATTTTCGTTCTTGTTTTAATTTGTTTATGCCGAATATACTATGCGACTAAGCGTTCTGTGGCGTCAACATCTCTTGACATGCGGTGCCTGAATAAAAGTTTCAAAAATTTTGAAACATGATATATTTAACCTTTTTCAGATTTTTACTAAAAATATCCATGAGTGAAAAATTGTCACTCAAATTTGATAAATTTTAACAGAAGGAGTTTTACTTGCTTTATAATATTAAAAAAAGAAAAAATTGATCTAAAGGTCAAAAAATTGTCTCATAAATCTTACGAGTTTAACCCAAGACAAAGAGAATATGGGACACTTAAAACTTATTAATTATAAACATTTACGAAAACTTAAGAAAGTTATCCTAAAATAATCGTTTATTGTCCAAATATCCGACGGAAATTGGAGTTTAGTTCCGAAAAAATTAAGATTCTTGTGATTACTATGATATTGTATAATTGCAGATAGATTTTAGGTTAATTACAAGTTTTAATTGCATGTATCCACTACAAAATAGGTGCCATATTTTTAATTAAGCTTACATTTGCTTAATTAAAGATTTGAGTTGGAAATTGTCTCAATAGTTCGTCTCAACTTTAACCAATATATGGTCGATTTTATCATAAATGAATAGATAGATATACAGTAATCATTTTGATTACTTTTTAAAAATGAAAGTTTATACTTCTTCATCTATAATAGTTTTAGACACCAAATATAGTCCTACAAATTGAAAAAACGCAATTTATTTAATGATATCCAAACTAATAATAATTTATTTAAGTAATTTTATGAATTAAAAAGGATTTATTAAAATATAATAAACGTGTCACATAAGTTGAAGCAATTTATTTAATGTTAAATTTAAATATACTCATTTCAATTAAATGAGTTCATAAATAATTTAGTAAGTCGTAAGCGTATAGAACGACTATTTTAGAATATCATTAAGATTTGGAAAATAAATCTATAATCAAATACACAAACAAACAAACACTTATAGTTTGCGGAATTGGGATTTGATGCGAATCTCAGTGTTGGATGAATGGGTAAAAACTTAATCTTTATTGGATACGACATGCGCAAAATCCTATTTAAATTTGGGCACAAAGCTTCTCTACTTGTTCTCTAACTTTTTCTTCGTTTCCTGTTGATCTAAGTGTGAATGAGGACTGAATGGCACTAAAAGTCATTAAGTTTGTCTGACAAATAAATTGAAATCTTTAAAATGTTTGAACTATTTAAGCATTATGGATGAATACCACATGCCATCGATAATGAGATGCCGTCTTTTAAAAGGTCCCAACGATTTCGGGTTTAAAATAAAAGAAAGATTATCTCCGCCAACAATTATTGTTAGCGAACTGATAAGAAATGGTGAGGCAGAGTGTTCTGGATTAATAAGACCTGGAGATATGATATTGAGAGTGAATGAAACCGATGTGTCTCAATATAGTTATGATGAAGCTATCCATCTATTCGTGTCTATATCTAACGGCACATTAACATCTTTTATTATAAGAGTACCTTTTGGTTATACCACAAGACTTGAAACTACTTTTACTAATGATGGCATTCCAAACACTCTGAGAATTACTGAAAAGATAATTAAACCTTTTAAAGAGATAAAACTCAATTCTGAACCAGATATAACTATTAATAGCGATCAAAATTTTATACAAAATCGTTGTTTTACTGGCAATAATAAACATGAACTAAATATTGGTTCAAATTTAAGCGTCGAAAATCATAATACGAGTGTAAATTGTGAATATGATAAATGGTAAGTGATTTTTATGCGTATTCATTAGATTATACTTAAGATAATTGTAAAATAAAATAGTTTTAAGTAATGGGTAGTGTTATGCAGCGAAAATGGTAATTCTAGACTACATTGTGTATACAGTATGCACTATTCTGTATTCTGTATAATATATACTGTTTGTTTTGAGCACACGCTCACCAAACACGCAATCATTTATTTCTTAAGTGCAACAGAAAAACCCGCAATTCTACTTTGAATAAAAAGTAAAAATTATCGGAAAAGTGGTTAAACACTTCGATTTATTTTGATGATAATATCTTTTGTGTTATCTGATAACCTATAAATAATTTTTAATTAATATCATTGATAGCGTAGCGTTAAAAGTATGTTGGATGAAAAAATAGAAACTTATTTTTTATATGCAATATCACTGAAACTATAAGTTTAATTCATATTTTTAACTTTTCAAATTCTCGAGAATTAGTATCAATTTAAAGAATTAATGTGATGTAAAACAGTAACAAAATAGTGGTGAGTAATAGACCCCCAAAGCCGGGCCAAGTACGGGCCTTATAGAAAAAATATTGGGTTGATGTCGGGTCTAAAATTTTTTACGATTTGGTAGTCTAGTGAGTATTATGAAATAATTGTTATTTAACAATGCTTTTTATATAACCCGAGTATTATATAATATATAAATGTAGAATAAAAACGCAGATTGAATAGTTTAATATTTAATACTTGATTGTTGCTAAAATGCTAAGAGTAAACTAAATTTATGATTACAATACAATACATTTCGTTAACTGTAAGCGAAGTTCGTTGTTGACTACAAATATAGTAGAATAATAAACTTATTTGTAATACTATACTTGTTTATAATGACAATTTAGGCAAACTATCAGACGTTGTCCTTAGAATAACCATAGTAACTAAATCATAATTTTATTTCCATCAAAAATTTATATTTATTTAGCCATAAGTAATTTTAAGCTATAAACTCTATTTGAAAGAATAATCCTATAAATAAGGCAATAATTATCCAAATAAAGAGCTCAAGAATGCCATCCCGTCTTATCATTTTATATGTGCATTTTTTTTATTTTAATTACTTAGTATTTAATATCATTGTGATAATATTAAATGCAATTTGTTTAGTATACTGCGTTTTAAAGAGTATAGTCCGTATAAGCTTATAACGCAATGCAATATATTAAAATTTACAAAAAAGAAAATTATTACCTAAAATTAATTACATTCTAATATTTTACTAACTTAAAATTTGCATTGTTTTTCTAATTTGTTTCACTTTATATAAAATTTATGAAAATTATATAAAAAAGCAAAAAAGAGTTGACCGGTTAAATTCAATTTTAATTTTGACCGAACCGGTAAAGAAATTCTTTAACTTTAATTCACCTCTAAATTTTTAACTAACTTTAACATTAATCGGTTAACATGTTAAGATAAAATAAGAATCTCTATCAACAGCCAATAAAAATTGGATCTCTTTATAATATGTTAAATGTAGCTCAATCACTAATTGAATTGTATTGGAGTTGATGCATAAGGATGGAACTGAAAGACTTTTAAATAAAATTTCTTATTGGATTTGTTTTGAAGTTGGGAAAAAATTTTAATGCTTTTGAAAATTTTTATATTTAATTTACGGTACTTAAACTTTCATTACATTTATGTGTTAGATATCATTTGTTTTTTTTGTCTCAGAAGAATTTTATTTTTAATATTTTTTATCTGACTTGCAAGAAGCAGATATGCGTATATGAATTTGCCTATGTTTGGCGCTCAGTCTATCATTGCACCTACTAGTGTTTACTTGTTTGTCGGTCCATGAACTTTTTATATTAATTAAGGGACTTTGTTCTTTATATTAATAAAGAGATTTTTGATCTAAATTGGCTTATGCCGTTAGTGACATTAAAGGGATTTTTAGGCTCAAATCAGCCAAATTTTGGGTTAAAATGGTCAATATTAGGATTAAAATGGCCAAAATTCTGATCAAAATGGCAGAAGAATTGACGGTAATATAAGTCTTATTATAAAACACAGATTTCTAAGGTATATGCTGCTATTGTCGGTAATATAGTATTGAACCCTGATTTCTTTAGCATATGACGTTTTACTAAAATTTAATATATAACTCAGATATCAATTCAATTTGGACGTACGGTATAACTTAGATTTTAAGTAGAATAGTATTTGACTATGAATGACTGCTAAAGAAAAAATTGCTATTTTATCACTTCAGATTTTCATGGGGAAGGGGGGTGGTTTACCCCATCCAGACACACTCCCTCTGGGACACCCTGTTTGATACCATAGAATCATATAACATATTTCAAAGTTGTCTGTGTGTAATATTCTTTATAGGAGGCTTTATATTATACTCTGGTTACTGCACCCCCGAACTCTCAGCTTAAAGAGAGGAGTGCAAGTCGGAGGGTTTTGAGGTGGTGGAACCAAAAAAAAACGGAGGCGGAAAATCTGTTTCAATAGCATTCTAAGCACCCCTCCTGAACGTCCACCCCTCAACACCTATATCAAAGGATGCAGATCGAATTGAGCTAAGCAAATAAGGGAGTTTTGAGGTGATTGACACCCCCTAATTCAGGAGGGGTCAAAAATAATTTTAAATTCCCTTGCGACACCTATATCATTCAACTCAGCTCAAAATACTGAGTAAAATGAGGTGTCACTTGAGGGGGTGGGCACACACTAATGGAAAATGATTGAGTCCGGAATGGTAGAGTGGTAAGTCGGGTGGGGTTCGGAATCAGTCAGGTGGGGTTCGGGAATAGTTGGTTTGGGATCGGGATTAGTCTGGTGCTGTTCGGTGTTCTAGTTTGGATAAGTTCTAGCTGGGTTAAAGATGGTCAGGTTAAAGTTGGGTAGAGTGAGTTCTATCATGTTAATGTTGGGTCAGGTTAAAGTTGGGTAATGTTAAAGATGGGTAGAGTTTGAGTTTGGTCAAGTAGAATCAGAGATAGATTTGCTTTTTGTCTTTTGCGCGACTGAGTGTACATTCCCTTATCATTCATGCACTATGAAATGGCTACGCCAATGTATAAAGCTTTTTTAAATTTTGTTTCATTTAGCACTATCAAAGCCTATCAACGTTACAAAAAGACAAAAAGCAAATCCAACTCTGAATTAAGTTTGTGAATATGAACAGGTTGGCGCCCGCCAAAGGCGGTTTAATTTCTAGTTCGCATATAAAGCAGAGATCGCGGAGACGAGATATGTTCAGAGATAGTTAGCCAGTTTCCAATTTTAAATGCTTTTTGGAAGCAATGGAAAGCACAATTGTTTTAATTTTAGGCGTCTGTCTATATCCTATTGAAATTG
>JAQIXJ010004545.1:0-10639 GCA_034700185.1 Phthiracarus laevigatus | reverse complement strand
GTAAACATCGTCGATATTAGAGTTTGAAAGAGTGACGAGTTTGTCGCACCAGAATATAGCGCTTCGATATTGTTGTCTATCAATACATTGGCGAACTATTTGCCGAAGTTTACCAATATTAATATCGTGTTCGTTATTCGTTGCATCGAATGATGTCTTCATGTCTTAAATAAACTATTGTATAAGCGATTTACGTGAACTTTCAAAATTCAAAATAAAACTATACGCAGACAGAAGCGGCTTCACTACTAATCCCATATAACAGAGCGTTGTGATCATGACGTAACAACGTGTGAAATGTTAGCATTAGGCGTAGAGGCGTAGACGTACAGTACTAACATAATCAATAACGTAACACAAGGATGGGTTAGCAAAGCATAGCGCTTATTACAATCAGCAGACTCGGCGTGGCATATGAATAATATTTCTCTGCATTAGAGGATTAGATGTATGATTACAAATGCTCAGTCATGAACAATAATTAAAAGTTTAACAAACCTAGTTCTTCAAATTTTTTAGCTCACTTTTCAAAATGAGATATTGGATTTGTCTGTCCATCGGTAGACACGTTTACAAAGGAATTTTTACTGATTTCTTTTTAAAACAAAGAGATTTGGGAAAATAGGAAAGTTTTTCATGTAAAAATAATTTGATGAGCGCCTTTTAAAAAATTTTGGTAACTCTGTCCGCTATTTGACATTATTTCAAGTGTGAATACTGGTGACATGTGGTTATTCGTATCTGTGTGCATGCACTTCGAGAATAGTTTAAGTAAGAATTTTCACATTAACATCGTGTGACAGTATTTGCTTATCCGACAAAAGTAAATAAATGTAAATGAAAACCACAAATCTATAAAATACTGTGCAGTTGTACGTAACTGTTGTCTAGCATTTCAACTTTATAGCTCTGAGCGGCATTTATTAAAATAATAAACAATTAAAAATGTGTAGTATATTGAAATTAAGTTTATTTGAACGAATACAAAATTGTTAATTTTAAATAAAACAAATCAAAAAACATGTTTTGGTTTTCAAATCAAAACTTTTTCTTTTCCAATTCAGTCCTAAAAATCAAAGCAAAATTGAATAAATAATAGATTTTTGCGTGAAATAATTGTGTTTAATGAATACTTTAATTGTTTGCTGAAGTCATCCTCGATGTTATCGTCGTCCCAATTATCTTCCCATATATTCAACTCTTCCTCGTTATCGGATATATCTTTCCAAACTAATAAATTTCAATTTCAAATACCGTATAATGTTTTTTGGCATTCAATGTTCACATCTCACTCACCTTCAGCTGGAAATTCTTCGAACTCGTCGTCTTCTTCCAGTAATCCCAGATCTATTTTATCGGTCTTTTCCAGTACTTCTTTGATCACCTTTGAAGACGAGTCTTTTTGTTTTAGAGCCATGATAGCGGAAACTGTGAGTGGAAATCAAATATTGTGGACAAGTGTTTGATAAATAATGTTACGTATATTGTGATGAATCATTCATAACCAACTCATATCTCAAAAGGTGGCGATACTAACATCATCCAAATGCTATGAACAGGTTATACTAACTTATACACCAGAACATTACCATCTATTAATTATAAGTTAAATGTTGATTTCTCAACGATCGCTATGTTGCGTCCATCAAACTGGTAATGGTTCGGTCATCCGATGGTTCGCGTCTGTTTAGTTCGGTTTAAATTAAACTTCTAAATGAAAACCAAATAAACAATTTTTATATTATAATTTAAAAATAAGCTATTTTTAATATGGGTTTTGCGGTTTAGTTACACAGTGTTTTACAATCTGAATTTTACAGTATTAATGAAGTTTCCACCAGTTTTTAGTGTCCATTTTATTTTTTAACATAATTGATTAATCAGGAAAAATGTATAAATAGATTGATTTAATATAAATTTGACCATAAAGTCAATGAACATATATGCTTGACATAAATGCCAGATTTGTTTGCACAAAGTGAATGGCAATTATTTGGTACAATCAATTTTAAGTCACTTTGCAGAAAGTTTTTGACCCCAATAACAATAGATTAGAAATTGATACAGTTTTAAAACAAATGACGCGTTTTTATTTTATTGTCTTATGATTCTTACAGAGTGAGAACTAAATTACTAAACCATAACATTGTTTTTTCTAAAGTGTGATTTTTATACTAATTTTTTTATTAATTAGTGTTACCACAATAGTTGAATAATGTGATTTATCTGTTTCACAGTTTTTTTTCGTTAGAAAATATTCCATTATTTACCTTACATATTGACAATCCATATTTTTTTGACGATTTAAAAGTTTTATGCAAAATAAATGGAAAACTAGCTTCAGTATCTATCATATGGTTAATGCAATTGCAATTTTTATGCGAATGTAAATAAAACTTTTTATTTTTATTTCATTTCAATTTTCTTAACGTTGGAATACAAAAAAATCGAAACGTGTTCAAATAAAATGATACTGAACTTAAACGGAAGATTTGAAACATTAATTAAATGTACGTATTATTTAAAGTTTAATTTCACGCACATTTGTCTAATGATCCGTTCAGTAAACTACAAGCTTTTATTGTAAAAACCTGTCTTGGATTTGTTTGACTTGTAATACCGCGTTAAATCTGTAAATATTTAAAATGTAACAATGACTATCTTCCCATAAATAAGGATTATTTCACATAATAAATTACACACTGCGACACAAACATACTCAGAAATGCGTTTAAAAAAATTTAAATAGATTATTCTGTTTACCACAATCTTATCACACTTGTCATTCGTAGGTCTAGAGCAATAATAAATACATGTTTGGGATAGAAAGTGGCCTTAAAACTCAGTTTCGGTTCATCCATCAGAATTGAAATAAAAGTTTTGGCCAAAAAGTTAGAGACTCATCGCAAAATTTTTAACTATACCCCTGAAACCAAGTTTATAACTTTAAGCGTTCATCCATGTCATTCACTGATCTAAACTTACCGAATCTATATCAATTAACTGAAACTTCCGGGAATTCTTATAACATAGTAATCTATAAGCTTAGAGCTAATTAAAATAAAACGTTAGCTAATAAATACTTATAATACCATTATTAGAATGAATCAATACTAGCTGTATATTTAGTACAGAAATTTGAAACAAGTGAATATTAATTTTAAAATTACTTTATGCAAATACTGTAGTAGTGATAAGTCATTAAAAATTTTTAACGTATCGACCAAAAAATTTAAATTTTCAACTTTATTAAAATTCATTTCTTTGAATGAGAAAAGAATATAATAAAACCGTATTTTTAAACTCTATTTTGTTTTATTTTCGATGTCATACCGGTATAATAAGAATTCTATTCTGACCTATAGAACCATATATAATTGAAGATAACTCCGAAAAATCAATTGTATCCATACTTCAATCACGATAATGTTGCATCTGTTGCAAACTATTTGCTAAATTTATAATTTAAATTGATATATAACTATTACAAATAACTCCGTGGTTTTTCCATTCATTTCGTTTTGCAACCTAAAATTTTTCGATGTACACGTTAAAAAAGTTTCTAAGATACTCGTGTAATTGAAAATTTTTATTCATGCATTTCAATTTAACAACTGGTATTTTTGGTTATAAATCATAATCCATTGAATAGTTAATTCGAGTTTAATAAAAACAGTATTTATATGAGCGAAGCATGCTATTAATATCCTTATATATTTTAAAGCGATTCAAAACGTAACAAAAAAAACTTTGCATGTCCTGTATAGCAAAATTCTTATTCAATACTTGCGTATTACTTACTCGTCAGTATTACAAGATATACATATACAGTGTGCCTCTATATTGGATTAATTCCGCAAAAAAATATTATAGGCATTGTTTTTAAAAGTAATTCGTTTCTTTGTTGACCTATTTATGGTTTATAATCGTGTGTTACAGTGATATTGTACAGATAAATAACCGATTTTAGTTGCATTAGTTGGGTTATTGTCGATTTCGTGCTGAATTTAGTTTGAATAATTTATCTCTTATTTGATGCGCTAAACATCTTAAATAAATTTATTTCGTAAAAATATAATATGTTTTTGAAGTTAGTTAGTCTCACGGATAACCTAAAAATAATGTTATACTTTTTCCTATTTACTGGATAATAAACTTTTTTTAGTCTTTTATCATTTTGGGTAAAAGAATGTTAACTTTGTGTATAGTTTTTTGCGCCACACATACTTCAATTGAAAAATTTTTATAGAGTTTACTGTTTTTTCGTTTAAAATAACAATTTATTTTGTGGAAAAGGCAGTATTTCTCACGTTTCAAACAGAAGCGCAATTTGGACCTTTCAAGTTATGATCGCATATAATACTTCCTTAACTCTGTTTTATTGTTATATAAAAACCATGTCGAGCATTCAGTTTCATCACCGGGAACTTGAACCTCATCAAAATGAATGGATGAATGAGTAAATTAAAGAAATGCATAAAATGGGCGAATGCCAGAATATAAAGAATAATACAAAAGCTATGAACGAATATGAGGGGATCTGAAGGGGAGGTCAACGCACATAACCGAGCAGTGATAACTGTACTGTACTGTACGGTATATCGCATTAACTTTAATACTATTATGACTTTTATGATATAACATAGTTTCTTTGAACAATCTTAATGAACTATTATATTATGCCATAATGTCATTTCTTCGCAGTTACTGTACATCATAGTAGAGTATAATAAGCAGAACTGGCGATAAATAAAATTAAATACATTAAATTTTTTTTCATATTAA
The DNA here is from genome assembly GCA_034700185.1 of Phthiracarus laevigatus. NCBI lineage: Eukaryota > Metazoa > Arthropoda > Arachnida > Sarcoptiformes > Phthiracaridae > Phthiracarus > Phthiracarus laevigatus. The sequence continues at coordinate 5,854 of JAQIXJ010004545.1, read as the reverse complement.
TCAAATCATTTTTTAATCTTAAATTTATATATTAAGATATTATATATAAAAAACAAGACAAAAGATATATAAAATGCTAATAATTTACAATGTTTTTTAAAAATATAATATGGACAACAGATCATTATAAAATTAAAAAATAATATCTCCATATAATACCTTTTTTTTATCTATAATAAGATTTGTGGAAAATATATAAAATACTTATAAGAAAAAACTTTACTGTTCTTTAACAGTATTAAGTTACATGACTAGTAAATATTTTTTTAAAAAGCAATAATAATGTATAAACTTATGTATTTTAAGTATGTTAAGCTGCTATTAAAAGTTTATAATCTCGTTTTCTCTATTAACAAATTTCAATATGTTATTACAAATGTTTCACAGGTAATAAATATGAAAGATTTATCAAAAAAATTTACTTATTTTTACTGATACTATAAACTGAATGAATATATATTATGTTTGCTTTGTATTATTATATAGCGGTTGTTTTTTAGAAAATAATTAGAAATACAGAGAATTCGTTAAAAAATTGCTTGTAATTCTATTAACATAAAAAGTTTTATTCTAACTTTAATTAAGATTTATATCATCAATTTTATAACGGCTATCAAAACGTAATTGGGATATCATAAGAAGAATAGTCTATCGTTGTTCAGATTAAATAAATTAAAATTTTAACCACAATATCGAGTGATATTAGACTATCTGTACATTCATCGATCATTAATGCAATTAAATCCTATTTAAGTGACATAAATAGTATTTTTAACTAAAATATTTTATGACCTAATCAATGCTAATTTATCATTGACCCTTTTTATTATAGAAATAACAAAAAAAACTGTTCAGCATTTATCGTTTCCCATAGAATTATGAATAAAATTTTTAGATATGAATGCATAGATAGTTGTATTTGTGTTTATAAATAACAATAAAAGCATATGAATTGATCAGTTAGTTTTACAGTAGTTGTTTGTAAGTTTATGATATGTTTTGTTTGAATATAAGTTATTATAGTTTTTTTTATATAAAAAAAATATCACATTAAGATGATCTCAAAAGTAAACAGTCAAATCAGGCAACGCTGATGATGTGCTGTGTAATGTTCTTCTCAACGGGATTACACTAACATCAGGATCAAGTTCAGTCTGCCTTATAGAAGTATTATCGCTATCATTACTATTGGAAGTGTTCGCTTTTATTGCTATAGTAGATGAAGAATAGTGATTGTCAAAGTTACGCCTCTCGTCTTCCCACGTTAACTTTTTTACTCTTCTAGGTATTGAGCCCTGAGGCCATTTAATGACACTAATCCTTGATGATGTTCCCGTGATGTTAGAGGGAGGAGGAGGACTATTTGAGCCTAAAGAACTCGGTATATTTCGAATTAGATCAGCTCTTTCTGCCGATACAATAGTCTCATTAGATGATGCATCGCTGGCAATAGCACTGTCCGCATCAATACGGGTAACAATGGTTCGGTTTGCGGGCATATTAAATATAGGGTTCTCTACGCCTCGAGTCCCTATCGCTGGTATTAAAATAGTGGAATTTATTGTACCATCAGGTATTATTCCAACTTTGTTATTTTTTATCGATGACAACGACGAAGTGTTTCGTCGAGATATAAAACTTTCATTGGAGCCCACATTTTGATTGGCTGCCGAACTATCTGATGAATTCGATGATATCGCTGACGCTGACACATACTTTCTATGCTTTAATACGTGCAATGTTAATGCTATAATTATTATAAATAATGTCCCAAGAAGTACACCCAATACAATCACTAATATAATCGCCGAAGAACTGGATGGATTAAAAAAGCTCGATGTATTTAACATATTCACGTCAACAGTCGGCAGATTTGCCTGTTCAAAGTCGACACTTCTTCCGAATGTTTTAAGTAGCAATGGTGAAAAATGAACCAAAACTGAAGCACTAGCACTTCTGGGAGGCAAACCACTATCCGTTGCGTATGCAATCAGATGGCATTCCGTGGTATTTAAACTTTTCAAATTTTTCACTTTCAACAGTCCGTCGTTAGAAATGGAAAATAATTTGGCGTGCGGTCCTCTAAGCGATAATTGGACCACATCTCCGTCATCGGAGTCAGACGCGTGTATTTCGCCAATTACTGAATTAGTCCTTAAACTGGATTCAGACACATGAAACACGTAATTACTCTGTGTTAATATAGGGTCGTGTTCGTTAACATTGAGCACATTAACCGTAATCCTCGCCACATCGCTTTGTTTTCCATCCGAAACCATTACTCGAAATGTATAAAATTTATGCTTTTCATAGTCCAATGACTTGGTGAGCACAATCTCACCATTACTCTTAACACCGAAATGATGCTCCTCGTCGTCTAGTATTTGAAAATTAATAGCATTATTGTTCATATTACTATTTACTGATATTTTGTCATTAGTCAATCGCGATGTTTGTAAAGTAAGTAATAGATGTCCAGCAGGAATACTTTCCATGAGAGAAGCAGTATAGTTTGATTGTAGAAATCGGATATCGGGCAAAATAAGTTGACGCCTATTAAGTACGGTTAACGTGGTTAACGCATAGCGGTCTCGATTATCGACTTGTGTCGCTCTCACCACTAATGTTAGTGGAAGATTGATGTTCGGCGGTAATGGTTTTTTCAGAGTGACGTCTCCAAACTTAGAATCAATTATAAAATAAGAATTTTCTTTCGACTCTGAATTGAATGAATATATAATAGGTGAACGAATCGCTAAATCGGGGTCTTCGGCCTGTATTGGTCGCGGAGATATTATTAGATGTTCGCCAGCGCGTTGATAATCAGGCAAAGTTGCGGTATATTTATCATCGACAAACCTGGGATTTTGATCATCTGAATCGATAACATTGACGGTTACTGTTGTTGTAGCACTATTTGGCAGATCACCCTGATCTTGTGCTCTAATAGTCACCCAAAATTTGGGCAAAGTTTCGTAATCGAGTGGCGATGTTAATACAAGACTACCCTCTAACTGACTGGTAAACCGAAGCAAATGGGAGAACGGTCCCGGTTCGACGTAATACTCGACCGTTGAAAATGGACCCGTTTGGTCCTCATCGATAGCTCTGATATTGTGCATCACTACACTTCCGACAACCGTAACTTCGCTAACATTGACAACATATGGCAGGCCTAACCATTCAGGCTTGTTATCATTTGCGTCAGTAATTAAAATGCGTATCGGTATTATTATACTCGGATCATTGGTAGCCTTCTTTTTACACTTTACTCCGATTATCACACTTTGTTCACCTTCTACTCCTTCTTTGTCCAATTTCTTTATTAGTATCAAGTCTTTGGTTCCGTTTTCGATTTTTATAGGAATTTCTGAATTAACTGGCCATCGACTTTGTGATTGATGAGACTGTGACAATGATAGCTCTATATTACCATCCGATGAAACATTGCCGATAACCTAAATAATAAGTAGCAATTCAAATATCAATTTCTATGTATAGGGTTTCGATGAAATAAATTTTTTCAATTTTTTACCCTACAATATTTAAAAAGATTGCTTTTCAATGAGATCTTTAAAATTTATTAGTTATGCACTGATGAATCAATTTAAATGTCAACTTAATTATGAGACATTTTTCAAAGTGTCACAACTAACGATTACGAAGTTAATGTACCAAAACTAAAAAATATTACTAATATTACGGTAGGTTTGCGTTAATTTTAATTGATATTTGCATAGAATCTTATTTTTCAAAATTAACTGAACAGAAATAATTGTTTAGCTGCTTTGAAAAGAGGCCAAAGATTATTATAGAATACAATTGGGATATATTTTTGCCATATATATACCTTATACGTGATGCTAAAAGTAGCGGCGAAGAAAATTGCGAACTCAAGTGAATTTACCCTTAAATTAGAGTTTTCTTGGCATAATCAATTGATTGTTACAAATTCGTGACTACTGCACAGTAACTTGTATTCCGTATACGGTATGTCAGACATGCAAATCATAAAAAAAAACACTGACGATCGCTGATAACCCCATAGTTTGTTATGCATTTTTTTCATAACTTCTACTAAAAATATAGCATTACATCCTACATAACATAATTAAATTTTTTTTAATAACGTGCTGTTTGCGATGATAATCTGGAATCCGTATGTGGTTAGTTTTAATTTATATATTTAATTGAGCGCTACTGAAGATTCCATTAATCAATTAAATCATAGATGCACTAATGATTCGGTTATTTATTAAAAATAATGTTCATTTCGTGATTTTTAAAAGATTTTCGCGTGGGATATGCAAAAAACTTTGAGTCTCTATTAAACAAAGTGAAGTTAAAAGTTTAATAACGTGTTGACATATCAAAATGTATATATTAAAGGCTATTTAACTCTTTATTACATACGGTCGGGTTTAAAACTCTAGCAGAAAAAATAGCAAAAAAAATTATGTTCTATGGTGATCATACAGTAATTCTTTATATCTTTGTGTTAATCAATATTTCGAATGCACGGTACACTCTAATGTGTGCAAGTAATTAAACATTTTAAGATTATGCAAGTCTATGCTAATTTTTGAACTTTTTAAAAAGTTTGGAAATAAATTTGGAAAGATTCTAGTGATTTATAAATACTCGTAAAGTTTCTTTTCAATATTTGCTTACACTTACGTTATTTACATTATTGTGTTTCCTTAAGTATGCTTAACTTATTTTCGGCTCTCGAAGTATAAATAAAACTTTTAAAGATTAATAACTTTATGATGAGAGCATTGAACAGATATCGTTTTAAATATGTATTTATCTTAATGTTTTTAATGATTTAAATCTTTTTATTCAATTACTAATCATTTTTTTGTTTTACGTTCTCATTATAGTTAATTAATAAGATTGGAAAGTTTCAGAAATAATTAGTAAAATAACCAATGGATGAATTATTGAAAACATGATAATTTTAACTTAAAATATATAAGATTATCTAAAAAATCGATCCCACGAAATAAGTTTTCTCAAAAATTTCAAATCGTAAATATTGTAAGCAAAACAATTGACAATGAAAGCGAATTATTTTAACTGGAAGTTAACTCTAATTATTGTTTATTTGCTATTTATATTATAGAAATATAATATACAACGTATTAGTTAATATCAAATAGCAATAGCAATAGCAATCAGTAACAGCAAACAAAGGCTTACAAATTCATGGGATAGCGCTCTACTGTTTGCTTTTATGTTTATTTTATTCATTTTTTCCATTTTACTCGAATAAACACTAAAACAAATGAAATAAATGAATGAACATAAAAAGCACCACCCAATTACATTATAACCCAATCTCGTAAACTTAAGAGCTTATGTTATTAACTATGAAATTTTCAATTTTGAAAACAGTAAGTTCATAAGAACATTGGAAATTTTCAAATTAAAATTAGAATTTAATTCATAATAAACTGCTAATATCATTTTGCAGAATAGAGTCAATTAAAACAATCAATTGTTAAATAAAGTAAATAAAACGAATAAAAATCAAAACTTAGTCGTTTTATTTATTTACTTAATAAAACTTATATTATCTCTTTTGAGGAAAACAATGCTTAAATTTCGGGATTTTTACGAACAAAAATTGTCATTAAAAAATTTAACTAGTTTCATAAATATTTTGCTCAATTATTCAAAATGTTTATAAATAAAAACGAATTTTCCTCAATTTTTAACTCCAATTAAAACACTCCTTAATTTGCATACAATACTGTAATAATCAATATTAAAGATGCCAATGGTTTGGTTTCTAATGGTTAACCAATGGTTTTAACCATTGGTTTACGGTTTGAATTGGTTTGGTTTAGGT
>JAQIXJ010004544.1:0-10641 GCA_034700185.1 Phthiracarus laevigatus | reverse complement strand
GAACGTACAGACGGACAGACGGACATGGTCAAATGCATAAGCTCTCCTTTTTCTAAAAAAAGTGAGCTAAAAATTTAAAGGAGTTAAGGTTAAGAGTTAAGCAAAATTCTTAACTTTTGTGCATCACTAATCCCAATATCCCTCTCTGAGCCACTCTGGTATTAAACTATTAGAATAGCTCATTCATTTCAAAATTGTAATTATTATCCAGTAGTTTATAAAGAGTACATTACAAAAAATGAAAAATTAAGAAAAGAATTACCTGTTCTCCTTTATCACCTTTATCTCCTTTTTCACCTCTACGTCCAGACTTACCCTGAAATTTGATATTTAATAACAGATATTTTGTTTTTAACAAAGAGAAACTAAAATTAAATAAATCACAACACACATTTTCTAATAAATGCATTTGAAAATAAATTGAAATTTTTATAAACAATAACTTTTCTATCCTTCAACTAATAACGTGAACAAAATTGGTGTGCAAAGAATTGATTATAAAGAATACCTACCATAGGACCCAAATCACCTTTCAATCCGGTTGGTCCCTATACAACCGAAAATTTAGGAAATGCTTAATAATAGATTATATACCTTAAATAAATTTAAAACAATATAAAAGGAAATTAAGAAACAAAGCATTTTGCATGATGTGGTCAATAATAAGTTGTAAAATACAGCGATGGCGAGCCATATAGAAAAGCTCAGAGATAATATAATAAATATTTTATTTTTTAATTTTGTTTTACTGTACCGGAAAGCCTGGAATGCCGTCGGTTCCCTTAATTCAGTGATCAGGCAGCAAAAAAGTAAAATAAAACTATTGCTACAAATATAAGCTTAAATTTCGAATATAGCCTTACCGGTAGCCCGGGTTCACCTTTCTCGCCACGCTGTCCTGTTTCACCTCTAATTCCCTTTAAAATATATTAATTTAATTGATCTATTAATAACTATGCTCATAAATAACTAATAACGTCTCATACCTTCATACCGTCCAGACCGGGCGGACCCTGAATTAAATGACCACAAAACATACAAATGCAATGCTTTTAAATTTAATTATCGAATTAAATTGAACACTTATAAAATGGAACATAATTTCCACTTTTCATTTTATTCCCAGCATCACATCTTTTATTTAATATTAATATTAACATTAATATAATATAATATAATATATTTATTCACAATTATTTGCTATTAAATATAATCTAAAATCAAAATAATTAAATTGCTTCATTTGATTGAATGATTGAATTGATGTCTTAAAGAATGTAATGTATATACAAATTGCTTTTCATACCATCAAACCCATGCCAGAAGACATTCCAGGTTCACCTTTTAAACCCATTGGTCCAGGAAGACCTAAAGGGCCAGAATCTCCTTTGTCACCCTATTAACAAATAATGGTAAAACTTTTATAGACAATGAAATTTGAAGATATAATTATTATTTCAATAATTAGCAATGAATATAATATTACAGGCTCTCCTTTTGGTCCAGGTTCTCCTTTAACACCTGGCGGACCACGCAAACCTTGCGCACCCTTAATAAATTATCGTTTAAAATTTAATTCACAATTGCGTAAAAACATACAGGAGGGCCAGAAGGGCCAGGTGGCCCAACTGATTCAAATCTGTCACCAAAAGCTTCATAATCTTGTTTCATAAATGCTCGTGAAGACTGTTTGGCAGAATTTTCAATTTAATTAAATAAATTAACAATTTAGTGAATCGATACATACTGATTGTTCACCTTTATCTCCGCGATCACCTTAATATAATTGAATGATTATTAATTATTATTGATTCAAACATACAGCATTTTTAAAGAGCTTGTTCAAAAAAAACTTATTACTATAGGTCTTAAGTTTGTGTGAAATTTGAAAACAGAAAAGACACTTTTCCTTTGGACGGGCCTCAAAGAAAAAAATTTCAGACCAATCACGATTGAGTTAAAATAGAAAAAAATTTATTATCTAACAAATTTATTAAGTAAACTAAGTTTGGTAATTTTAATCTATTAATAACATTAAAAAAACTAAATTAAAACATAAGTTTAAAAAGCAGTTTTCATCAAGTAATTATGACATAACAGCAGGACCAGGCTTTAATTTTCTCATGATAATCGAACTCGGGTAGAGACTCAACCTATCTAGCCCAAGTAGGGCTCAAACCTAAAATTTATAACAATTTGGGAGTTTAGTAAGAAATACTAAATTAATATCTGTACTGTTTCATATCTAGCATACATAGTTAGGAGAAACTAATAAAGTGGTTTATTACAGTGTATTTAAAAAATAATATTTTCACAATTTAGACAAAATCATTATATAAAAAGTCTGATTATTGGAAAAAGTAATGGATATAAATTATAAATACTCAAAAGTACCTTTCAATCCAAGTTTTCCTGGAGGGCCGGGCAATCCTGGCGGTCCCATCATACCTGGTGGCCCAAGTTCTCCTTGTGGTCCTACAACAAAACTTAAATTAAATTATCAATCTTTCATAATAGAATAAACCTATAGGTCCAGTTACACCAGGTAAGCCGGGAGGGCCTTGAGGACCTGGGTCTCCATCTCGACCAGCCAAACCTCGAGGTCCAGGTAATCCGATATCTCCTTTAGAGCCATCATTTCCTTTAAAACCAATGGGACCGGTTTCTCCGGGTAAACCTGGCTCTCCAGGTAAACCACGAGCTCCAGATTTCCCAGATTTTCCCTGACATAAACATAATAAACATTCATTATGGTAATATAGGGTACAATCATTTTTTAAAAGTTTAGTAAATCGCAATTTTCTTTGATTTTATAGTTTTATAGCACAACATTTATAGATATTTTTACCAAATGTGGAAATTTCAAATACTAAGATTGATAAATAATATGGAATTTATGTGAACACATATCGATAAGTTTTAATCTTTATAAATAATTTAATATAACAGTTAAACCACATTTAAGACACTTAATGACAATAACATTTAATATTAATATTTGTTACTTACATGAATGAGTGAAATGAAAAAGATTAAAGTTAGTAATTTGATTGCACATAAAAGAAGAAAAAAGAAACACTAAATTTCTTATTAATAATTCATCAAATTAACAGTAAATGTGATGCTGGGAAACCCAGAAATAAAAATTAAAGCGATAGTAATATAATAGATAGAAAAATACGGACCCGTTTACCCCTTCGTCCCCTTTCACCTTTGTCTCCCTTTTCTCCATGTTCTCCAGGAGGACCGGGAATTCCAACATCACCCTATATATTGTAAGCAAATAGGGAAACAAAGCACAGAATAGCAACAAATATTATAATCAATATTTTCAGTATAAACACAAAACAATTAAAAAGGAAATCACATTGAATTGAATTGTATTGAAGTAAAACAATTAAAATATACAATTATATGTTACACATAAAGATTTTAAAAATAGAGAATAAATTAAGAATTTCCAAACAATTATTTAAAAAAAATGCCTACCTTTCTTCCTGGGGGTCCAGCAGGACCGGGAGGTCCAGGAGGGCCTAAATTAAATAGTAAAACACGATAACAAAATATGCAAAAACATACTGTACATTAAGAAACATGAAATAATTTACCAGCTGGTCCTTCAATAAATCCTGTTGGGAAAGCATTCCCATCTAATGTTGTGGTAAGTCCTCTGTCTCCTTTCTCCCCTTTATCGCCCTTTATTAAATAAATAATTTTACAACTAAAAAATGTTCATTTGCAGGACATTTCAAAATTTTGAGAATTCCATTTCGCTTAAATTTCTATTACAAAACAAAAAAGACTAACGCATAAATATATCATTTTCTAATCAATATCATTAAATCTTTGTTTTAGAATAGAGTACTAAAATATATTTAGATCCGAAATTTATGAAACGTTGAAATTTATGTCAGTTCTACTTTAGTAAAACATGGATACGGACAAACATACACCGAAAAACCAAAATCTAACTTCTTTTCACGAAAGTGAGCTAAAATTATTGCATTTTAAATAAAATAGACCCTATTATTTATAAGTCGATTGGAAAACTTAAGATAAAATTATAAATAATTGACATTAAATTTGCAATTATCCTTTGAAATACTGTAGTCATGTATTTAAGGAATTTGTATTTAAAGGAAATCAAATTATAAATAAGTAATTGTTTTGAATACCAAATAATGTGTAATAATAATTTAAGGATATGCCTATGTAATTCAGTCTTTGTCGAGATGTAGCTACAAGTATAATGTGTTGTGTGCGTAACTTAAATGTCTTTTATAATTAAATAAATTTATTCTAAAACTCCGATGACTTTAATACAAAATATTTTCAAATTTTCTTTGTCTATAAAAATGGTTGACATTTATGTATTAATACATTACTCACCTTCGGACCTGGCAAACCATCTTTTCCCATTGGCCCAACAGGTCCAATTGGTCCAGAAGGTCCTTTTTCTCCAGCAGGGCCCTTAAAGTTTATAGCATTAAAATATAATAACCATTACAATAACATTACTTACAGGTTCTCCAGGAAGTCCAACTCTACCATCAAATCCTGGTAATCCCGTTGGTCCAGGGGGTCCTGAAGACCCTGGTGGTCCTATGTTTCCCGGTTCTCCCTATTTTTATGTAATTATGTTCATTATAGATATTTTTTAATCAGATCCCTTTTGAGTTATAGTTTAACTCGTTTATAAACAAAAGGATTTTTATTCTTAAATCTTCACTATTAGATAATCGTAGTGTTGTTTAGTATTCTTGGTATAGGAATAGAATAGAAATACGCGAAAAATGACCGAAAGAATAGAATAGGAATAGAATAGAAATATAATTTTAAGTATAGATATTAAACTTGCATTTCTTAATTTGTTGTTTGGTATATAATAGCATTGGAATAGGAATAGGATAGACATGCGCTAAAAATGACACGAAGAATAGAATAGGATTAGAGTAGAAAATATTTTAAAAATTAAGAATAGGAATAGATTAGGAATAGAATAGGAATAGAATAGAAATATATTTTAATTTTAAAGAATAGAATAGAATATAATTAGAAAAGTTGGTATATAAACAACACTAATTAATCATGATTGAATTTACAGCGATGCAAAAAAAACGTCAGTAAAATGTTTATTAAACGATTCGTAAGTTTTGTAAACTCTATAGACACAGAGTTTATAGTTCAAGATTTGGCACCAATACTACACAATGGTCGAAAAATGGTAACATGTGATGTAAATTTTAAGTGAAGAATTAAGAATTAAAAGCCTTTTGATAACCAGATGCTCTAAATAATAAATGGTTAACATATAAACTTACTCTTAATTTACTCTAATAATTAGTTACAATCAACACACACACACATATATAACATAAAACGAAAAAAATTCATTTCACAAACAATCAGGTAAAGTCAGAAACAAATATGCAAGAATTAAAATTTGTAAAAACATTTATTAACTTAAATTTATAAATTTGTTGTTAAAAATCACAAAAAAACGTTAAATGAATTAAAAAATAGATAATAGCAATTCACAAGATAATCAATTGATTTTTCTAAACATAAAAAGTAACAAAATGAATGAAATATAGACAACAAACATAATCAAAAATAATAATTTAATAATGTAACATATATTTGAGGCGACAACAATACATAACAATGACATAGACAATATAAAGTATTGTATAACCTTTAGAAGAACTAAGTCACCGGGAGATAGAGTGATACCGAGAGTAGAGAGACCCTAATTCAAATAAGTTTTATAATACAATTATTATTTAAAAATCCTATAGCTTTCAAAATAAAATATGAAATTATCTCATTAATTGAACTTTATAATAGCATAAATATTTTTAATAAAAAAGTTTCGAAATATATGACAATATTAATAATATCAAATGGGAAGAAAACAACGCGCGAGTTTTAGCATTACATTACGAATGATTTGTAATTAAATATTGAAAATACTCATAAAGTACAAACTAAAATTTGCTAATTCAGAAAAATTGAAAAAGTTTCAAAGCTTAGTTAAATATATAGTAATTTTAGATAGAATTCGAAAAATTGATTAATTAAAGATGAGCTTTGTTATAAATCGATAAAACTACTGTACAATATAAAACTCTTGCATTGTTAACTTTTCAGGTTGTTTTTAACGTAAGTCTCATGAGTGATAAAGTTTAAGTGATTGCTATCAAGTGTCCAAATGTAACGAACGTAAGCTATAAATGATCACAAGGTTTAAATTTTCGAATATGCTTTACTCTCATTTAATTTTCTATGTGATAACGAAATAATTGTAAGAATTATTTCATTTGTAAATGTTGTTTAAACTCAGAAAAAATAATGAATAATTTTATTCTATAAACTAAATATTAACTCTTAATTTTCTACTAATATGTTTAATGAATGAATCAGTTTATAGTAGTGACGCACAAAAGTTAAAAGTTAAAGAAATCTTTTTTCAACTTTAACCAAAACAGAGTAATATCATTTTTAACTTTAACTTTGACGATTAAAATGTGCATCTCTAGTCTATTATAGTTTTATTGAAATTTATGAATATAAAAAATATTAAAAAATACTTATCTTATAAACCATGGTTTGAACTTAAAATACTTATTTTGAATATTTTTAATATATTTGAGTAAGTTTTTAAGAATAAATAAGAATTTGAATGTACAATAATTCTTGAAAAAGAAATTTAAAACAAAACAAAAGTAATTAGAAAACATTTAAACATAAATGAGTACAAAATAATTAATAGCATTGACTATTTTCTTTTAGTAGAGTAGTTCATCAATTCAATAAATTTTAAGAATAGTATTATATAGTATTTAAGAACAATTTATGCGACTTCCTTTAAGTTTCTAATCAAGTCATCAGTAACTATTTCCATTCGCTTGCTCTCAATTATTATTAGAGCCTTAAAATAATAGCAACAATTATATATATTAAAATAGCGCTATTAATTGAATTCGAAACTTTTGAAACTTACCGAAAATAGAATTTATTATTAAAATATAATACATATTAATTAGAAAATAATTAAAATTTCTCAACATAAAAATTTTATTGCCACAGACTAGTGATTGAAAATTTTTCTCCACTAACGAGAAAATAATAGTACCGGTAATGGAGCACTTGTTCAGAGAAAAAAATTGTATCGTCCGTTAGTTGAAAGTTAGTGATTTTGTTATATTTTCAAAAATTTAATATCAGTTAATTTGCATGTAAAATTTCACAAATTATAAATTACTCTTTATAAATTTTTATTAATCGACATTTTCAGCCTTTCTCTATTCTATAATTCTACCGCTCATACTAAAGCTCGTTTCTAATTCAAACTTTCGTCGCGGGTAAATAATTTTGGTTGTTGTATGCACGTATTATTGCCGATTAAATTTAATATATTGTTAAAAAACGTTTTATAAAAAATATATTGTTTGAATAACATACAATAAAAACCAAGTAATTAACCTTACCTTACCAAACGTATGCATAACCAAACCAAACCTAAACCTAAACCTAAACCCTTTAGATAAAAGACAAATATTCCACATTTTAATTAAGAATAAATTTAAATTACAAAAATAAAGGGTTTTAACTGCAATCATTTTGTTCGTTAATATATCTATAACGCGTTTCAAATTATATTGTTGTAGCTTTAATTTAGTTTTTTTGTTCAACAATACGTGCACTGAAAGATACATCAGCCATAATTTTAATTAGCAGTGAAACGTTATCGAGTGGAACGTTAGTGGAATTTGAAAATATCACCGTTAATGGGATATGTTTTTATTTTTTTACCGTTAGCACAATTGTTGGGTCCGTTAATGGTTTAGATTATTCTAACGTTAATATTTTAAATTACTACTACTAACTTCTTTATAAATAATCGACAGAATAAGTAATTTAATATCTTTTTGATATTTTTTATAAATTTGAAAATATATCTGTCGTTTACGAAGGTTCAGATTTTTAAAACGTATTTTGAGAGGTTCACAAAACTCATCGAATTGAAATAACAATTTTTCTTTAAGTAAAAGTGCATTTAAATTAACATTTATAGAATTTATCATTAAAAATTAGCGAAAATAGCAAATAGTATAAAATGAAATTGTAACTCCTTTTAACAATGCGACTCAAGCTTATATAAAATTGTATTATTCCAACTTATTAACTTAAAAAGAAGCAAATGCTTCCATTGAGGCTTTAATTATTATCAAAACTGTTAAGTTTGTTTCAATAATAAATAAAATTAACAGTTACTGTGGCCATGATTTGAAACTCAAAGAATATTTAGTCAAGTGTTGGCCGCAGCGTTACATTTAGAATAATGATTGATAAAACAAATATCTTGAAAATCTAATATAAATTCAATAAATAATATTTTGAATATATCGTGAATTTAAATTTATTTCTTTAAACATAATTTGGATTAACTCGAAAATTTCCGAAATGATTTAAGTTTATTGAACTGATGTGAAACGAATTAAATAAAATAGTTAGTCAACGCATAATTATAAGATGGCAACATTAATGGCAACATTTACTTCGTTTAACTGGACATAAAATATTGTCTATTAACTAACCTTAATAGCAATCACTTCAGCATAACCTAATGTTCCGCCACGAAGTCTAGTGATGGATCGCTTAATTCCCTATCATTAGCGGATATTAGTAATTATTTGCCAATATTTGCTTATTAGCAGAATCTTTTCCATTTTATAATATTATGGTTCATTTTGGACAATTTTCCTTAAAACATTACCTTAGTTGTTGTAAACAAATCGAAACCACTTTCACCCTAATATTCAATAAAAAACATACACAGACTTAAAAATATAATAAAAATATTTGTGAATACAATAAAATAAGAACTGCAACCCAATTGTTACAATAAATCCTAAGTTCAAAAATACGCATACTTTATCTCCTTTATCTCCTCTTTCGCCCTGTTAACAGTTAAATTAAATATTAGATTTAATTTTTATTGTTTGGAAATAGAGAAAAATACAATTTAAAACAGTTATTATAACCTATAATCTAGTATACCTTATCGCCTTTCGGTCCATCTATTCCAATGGCACCCTTTATCAAACAATAAAAATAAAATAGTAACTTTACAGTTATGGACTTCACAGTTATGCATAATGGACTCACTGGAAAGCCAGGTTTGCCTGGAGGTCCCTAACAACACAAAATTAATGTCAATTTCAGATAAAATACACAATATTTTATTTTATATTAATCATAGAGAATATCTTTTAAAACAAAAAAGTAATAAATCAAACACTTACTAACGGTCCCGGAGGCCCAGAATCACCAGGAGGTCCTTTCTTTCCTCGTTTTCCTCGAGGTCCTATATTTTACATTATTTAATAAAAGTTATAATTCACTATAGAGTGTGTCCGGAAAGTCGAACAACATTATTGTTCATTTTACTGCTAAGCGCGCGCTTGACTTTCAATGTTGAAAGTTATGGAACAATTTGAACAATATGTAGTATTCGATATTATCATAAAGTTGTTATTAAATGATTTAAGTGTAAGCCATGCTATGACTTAAAAGACAAGCGTTCGCAAGCAGATTTACAATTCTACAGTATAATAATAGCAAAGGCGATGCCAATAGTTCTTTATCTTTAAAGCTAACCATAAAACATTTTACTGAAGAAGGTTTTAACAGATCAGTCATATACAATATTATTAATATATATAATAATGAAACAGAAATGGCAAAAAATAAATAAAATTGGGATAATTTTCATGGGAATTTTAGGCTCGGGTCGAGGCTCCAGAGGCTCTGAACCATCTTCATTAAATTCCATATTTTCGATAAAATATGTGATAATGCATAATCATCGGTATCCGTTCTAAATCTTTAAAAAAATTTTTTCCAATGTATCCCCAATCAATGTAGTAATATACTAAAAGAATCATCTCTCTGTCTGTCACGTTCTCCTACAATATTAAAATCAGCTATATTTACGTACATTACCTAATAATATCAGAAACTTTTAACCTATTGTTGTATTGCGCGAAAAATTTAAGTGTAAATGCAATAATAAAAGATTATTTAAAACGACAATATAAACAGTTTAATACGTTATACGGGCATAAAAATGTTATTTCCACGCGTAGTGGGTTTCTAACTAGTAATTCACTAAACTAATGCACTTATCAATTAACTTAAAAAATATATGAATCAAAGTGAGCGCATTACTAATGTTCATTCTTGTTATTATTATTTTAGGACAATAATGGAACACACGATTGGTGTTATATTAACCAGAGACCCGCAACATTTTTGCTGCTTAATTATTTTAAATATTGTTGTTTCATTGCAGTACTCTATTGTCCACATAATATAATGAATGAAACAAAATTATGTAACTATTTTTTAAGTTAAATATAGATCAGATATGTTAAAGCTTATGCCAGTTTTTCCTGTTTCCTGCATATAAAATGACTATATGGCGTCACAACACATACATATAGTTGGTAAACAAATAAACATTTTGTAAATGTAAGTGTTGTAACGCCATTTAGTCTTTATTAAAGAGCGGATTTATATTCTCAAAAAAACTCAAAATATGCGAATATTTATTCTCAAAAAATTGCTCAAATATTC
>JAQIXJ010004543.1:0-10645 GCA_034700185.1 Phthiracarus laevigatus | reverse complement strand
TAAAATTTTTCCAGTATCGAAAAAATCTTAACATGTGACTCGTAAGCGAAATATAATTTTACGGCGTAAGTAAAGAAAAACTAGTGATAACATGAGTAACGTTATCTGCAGTGATGTCAAATAGTGATTTATTGTTTATAACGCAAAACGCAAAAAAAATAAAAATAATCCATCTGTTAGTGAACGACTTTTGCTCTTTTAATATCCAGTAATTCCTATTTTTCATTGTTACTATTTTTCCAATAAAAACAACTGCGAAAAACAGCTTTTAGAGAATGTGTTCGCAATTTTAGGTTAATTCTAACTTGAGAGGCAACACTGTTATGCATAGAATAATAATCTAACAAAAATGTTCAACAATTTCTAAAAGCAAAAACAAGTACGCTTTAACTTCAATGCTTGAAAATTTTAAAGACAAGCATTTTAAAAGTATTTGTTTCGCCGATTCGTGCGCTAAATGATACGTTAAATAGGTTTTCTAAACTTTTAATTTTTGGTGTCAATATACATATTGTTATGTTTATTTAGTTAACGTTACATTTTGCATATCGCAGTAAAGTTTACAGCGAGTTCAATCGAAGTATAAAACTATTATATCATCGGATCAAACAACAAGAAGTTTTATTTTACTGTTTGCTTTTAAACGATATAAGTAAATAATAGTAAAAATGTGCGCTAAGTCTCTAACTGAAGATGAGATTGAGTTTACGGCGAAAAAACTATTGGATGAAAATGGAAACGCTTTTGTTCGCGTCGAACAAAACGGATTTAATAACGGCTTTTACGTTCATTATAGAAAAGTTGGTGAAGTGGAGTGGCGATCATTGCCACCACTTAAGCCATTAAATCACTGCGATATTCACGATTTAGAGACAGATGTAGCGTATGAGATAAGAATTTCGTTATTAAGTGGTATCAAACGGTTTTCAATTAATAGTGATGACGACACTGATGGAACCGCTAATCGATTCACTGATAATTACATGATTAGTGAAACTGCTTATGAAACTGAGAAATCGCTGTCAAACGACAATGCGGTGGTAATCGCGTCGCGTATCGCTGACGATATTGTTAATAATGTTTTCCAATATCTTAATTATTTTATTGTAAATATGACCGAATCAATTAATATCTAATTAAGATTTTAATTTTTTTATAAATTTTACAAATACTTTTCTATAAATTCAATTATTAGAATATATTTTTAAATAATTTTTAAAGCCTATTAAATAGTATTTACGAAAAAATTTGAAATATTTTGAATTGAGATAATTTATTTTTATAGCATGCGAATTTGTTTTCATGACTATTATGAATATATTATATTTCAAATGACGCCCCAATTTTAGGCTAAATTAAGTTTTATATTTGGGTATTTTTTGTATAAAATGATTGAATACAATTTTACTAATAAAGCGTTTATGTAGTAAATATGGATATCTAATAGACTCACGCCTATTCTTTTCAATAAAAGTATGAATACTGTAATTTATCAAATAAATTACTGACAAACGAGTTATAATAACAATAATTACTATTATTTAAAATCCTTTTTTGGTAAAGGATAAATAAACATAGAAAAATAAATATTATAATTTTGCTTATCTATTGCTAAATTTTAAATTATTCTTTATTGACGTAATTCGTTTTTGCTTAAAAAATAAAATTTATTCAAAAAATAAGTTTGTATTGAGTTTATAGAGTAAAAGAGTAACAATTTTTAAAAAGATGGGATGTATTTCGTTTTATTTGCAAGATATCATAAAATAGAATATTATTTTTAAAATCAATAGTTTTAGAGTTTTAAGTTTTTGGTAAATTGTTAATAATATTAATGTTACCCAAAAATTATTCGAGATTATCGTATTTAAAAATTAAGTAATTGCAGTAGAAAAAAGTTCCAATTAATTATTGAGCTCCGAATAACGTTAAACCTATTAATTAATTAATTAATTATAAGCTTTTATAAATTTATTATAAACATTTTTTAAAATTTTATTAAACGATTGAATTTATATGTAAGTCTTACTGTATGTCACAAATACTGTTTACCAAACATTAGCGTTTATATAATTTGAAGGTTATATTATTGTAATTTCTGACATAACTCTCGTCTACAGTGTCTACATCTAACAGACTATTTTGAAACTATCTTGTTTTTTTTAATAAATAAATAAAGTTCGGATTTTCGCATAAAAGATTATAAAAGAATTAAAAGCATATTTTAAAGAATTTTACAAAAAAGAATATGCAAATATTCTTTTGCATATTTCTTATTACCGTAATTAAGGGAATAAGCTTCATTTTAATATTTTTATCTTTTCTCATAATTCTGGATTCGGGTCAATAACACATCAAAACAGACTAATCAAATCGCTGTACACAATGCTCTATTCATGATGCCTATCATAACAAATTTACCAATTATTCCAACAACTAGCTATAATTTAATACTCACAATATACAGAACGTATAGCTTGTAATTGTTGTTTTTTTTATTTCAGGGAATATTAATGAGTATACTTCACTTACCTTATATACCTTAACGCAAAACTTTCATTACATACTTCATTGTGTGAATTGTTTAAAAAAATTAATAATACGGTCACTCAATTCATTCCGATCTGAAAATTACTGAATATCGGTATATGAACTGAGATTTGTTATTGTTATTGCAATACAAAATTCTGTAAATAAAAAACTTAACTAAAAATAAATTAACGATTGGCATACAGATAACAATACACTTTAATATAAATCATATAATGGCAATTAAAAATTATTTATTCAACATATCACGCACTAACAGTTTACTACAAATACAGTAAATATAGTTGTTTACAATAATAGTATTTGTTTACAACAATTTATTGTTTAGGATTATGAACGGCACCCATAAATAAAATTAAACGTTTATTTGGTTCATATTTGCTGACTAAAAAGAATAAAAATGGACGATTAGCTTTAAATTCTACAGGAATATCCATAGATATTGAAATGCCGTTAAATTCAGGGGTACTGCCAGCACCGGCCACTGTTCCCTCTTCGTTCACATCGATTAACGCCTTTTGTATGACATCTCCGACAAATAGTCCCAATGGATCATTAGTTATACCCGAAAAGTTGGCATCAAATGGGCTGAATATATCTTTAACTCCCATTTTGGATAGAACTGGTACTAAATAATGGCTCGATTCTACTTTAAATCGTGGCAATGAAAGGGCAACTTTAACCGGAAATAAATTACTCAATAAATTGTTAAGCAGTTTAATTTTAAGATTTGACTCCAACTCCTTTAACGAACTTTGTTCGTCGGGTAACAGTATTACCATAACAATATTACTTTCGATGTACGGTAATTCAATTGCTTTACACTTTAATTCCTCACTCTTTCCGAATGGGAATTTCGTAGTTTGAATCATCATATCGACCTTGACTTTTATTCCATCGCTTGAAGTAAATTCTTTGGGTTTTGTGTCATTAGTCTTAAACGGATACTTCCATAATCCCTTAAAATAAACGGCATTTGTTATTATAAGACGAGTCAATGGATCAATGCTTTCGATAAGATTCGGTATTTTGCCTTTTGTTGCCACAGATATATCATTATTAATTATTTTGATCGCTTCTGATTGGTGACCGACTAAATCTAATTCACTCGCTTTGGCATAAAAATAATTTTCCAATGTCTGCTGAAAATCGGGTAAAATGTGAAACTTATTGTGAATGTACATAAAATTAGCTGTACTCAAAACTTTTGAATTTGAATTAATAGAGCTATCAATTAGGTCTTTAATAGTATCGATCATTGATTTATAATCTTGAATATCGATAACTTTTCCAAACAATACATTTGACAGCTCTTTTCCGGTGTTTTCTCTTGAGCCGTAAAGTGTCATCGATAATACTGACAGCAATGAAAATGGAGACACTACAGAATTTACGTTTAATTCTAACGCTTTGTATAAATTCAATGAGAAATCAAATGCTCCAAAAGCTAAATCTAGTTTATCGATAATTGTTGTTTTCACTGGTGCTGTTGCCATAAAGGTTTTGTTGGTTGGTTTTGTTTGGTCTAAATCTAGTTTAGCAAAACTATTACCAATAACATAAGGTTTCACTGATGGTGTCGTCTTATTTATTTGTTCCTCTTTGTTGCCACTAAATCCTAGATTTTAATAAAAGAAAGCTTGATATTTGATTATTGCTTTTATACCGATTGGATGAAAACTTACTCATACGATAAATAACATACATCAAAGATTGAATAAATAATAATTTATTAGTACAATATTATCACTTAATTTTGATGACTGAAAACCATTTTCTCTGTGCAGTCTCTGTTTTTCGAATGCCTAAGTTTTATCCGATCGATACTGTATAATATTGCTTAGATTCTATAAAAGAAACGCTGAAGTTTTTCCAATTTTTACTTAAAGATGGAGACGGTGTGATCGTGGAGGATGAGGATAACATTCTATTGAATTGGCTGTAATTTAATGATGGTCAGAGCGCAATGACGAAAGTTTATTTCATTTAATTTTCCGTAATTTTATACATTTTTACGCCGACTTGGCGTGAAAATCTTTTTTAATCGTAAAATTCTTTTCAGTTATTGATAATTTTTTCAGATTAAAGTTAAAAAGGATTCGTAGAATTACCTTGAAATAAATTATTATAATTAAAACGCAAAAATCCAAAATTTAAACGTATAAATTAATTTTAATGCAAAGAATAGATACAAAATAATCATAAGGATTTTTAATTATTATCCGATAATTTTTAAATATCGATTTATAATGACAATACGATAACTCTAATTCAACAATTTTTGATTATATTATTAGAATATACTAATTTAATCTATAGCTGCAATAGCGGTAATTATTAATTTAATGAATTTTGTGTAAAATTTAATTTACAGAATTTTATAGATTTTTACGCATATTTAGATGAAATTATGTCAATTTACACTTTAAAAGAGATTTTGACGTAAATTTCTAATTACTGTAATTTAACGTTAAATAAATTTCAATTTCGTATCATAAGTACATTAATATAAAATTAATCTTTTTTTATCTGACTGGAAATTTGTCAGATATATGGATTTGACTATGTCCGTCCGTCCGTCCGCCCGACCGTCTATCTGTCTGTCTGTCTGTGTACAATCTTACTTTAATAAAGGGATTTTGATCTTTACTCTAATTAAGGGATTTTACTAACTTCTTACTTTAATAAAGGGATTTTCATCGTCTTCTTATGATAACTTTAACAGTTTTGATCTTTACTCTAATAAAATAATTTTGACCTATCTCTTATGCTAATTAAGGGATTTTGTCCAATTTTTTATGTTTAAATAAGAGATTTTAACCTATTTCTTATGCTAATAAAGGGAGATTAAGGTCAAAAAATTATGTCAAAATTCTAATAAGTATGCTCAAAATTAATATTAAAGGGGCCATAAAGTGGCCAAAATCACATAAAAATGGCAAAAAGTACGGATAAATAGCAGAAACATAGAACATATTAAGTCTTATTTGAAACGGCAAATGTCGGTATTAAAGTGGAATCGTTCCAGAACCCGTAATAAAGTGTAATATGCTGGCATTTCAAACGCTATCTGTTGTTTCTCAAAGTGGCATATGCCGGTTTGGGCTATAGTATCGCCTGGAGTTCGGGTTGTAATTAGCAAAATTCAAGCTCCAAATAACAATAAAGTGGCCAAAATATACAAATTTATGTAAAATTAACCAAAATTAAGAATAAAATTTGAGTGGCTTATGCCGGTTTTGACATCAAAAAAGGGATTTTCAGACTTAAACAGGCAAAATATTGCCCAAAAACAAGCCAAAAATGGCAAAATTAGGCTAAAATGAAAATATTTATTTAATAATAAAAGTGGCATATGCCGGTTTTCTAAGATTCTGCTGAATTTTTATATAGAAAAACTAGTAGGCGTATTTTTAAGCTTAATAAACTATAAAAAGATATTGTTGTGAAAGTACTTCAGAGAGTGTATCAAGAAATTCAGTTTATTTATTATTTAGATTTCGTAGAGTAAAGGTCACGAATTTTTGTTTCAATTTTAGTAAGACTTTTTATGGAAGAGAGAAGAAGGCGTAACAAGGAGAGCATGAAGAAACTAAGAACAAGATAAGATTATTGGAAAAACGAGAAAGAAAAGGATAAACTCGCGCACAAAATATTTTGTCAAGACCCAGATAGGAGGCGCGAAGAGCAAGAAAGGGATACGATCGCGCATATAACAAAACGTCAAGACCCGGACAGGAGGCGCGAAGAGCAGGAAAGGCATACGATCGCGCATATAACAGCACGTCAAAACTCTGATAGGAGGCGCGAAGAACAGAAACGAAACACAAGCGCATAGAATGTCAAAACTTAGTATAAGCACCAATATTGGTTTCGAAGAACTTCGCAAACAATACGATGCCAATATTAAAAATGGACCAACAATTATTTTTGATAGCTGCGACAGACTTTGGTTTGCCTCTTCAATAAAAAAATCAAATAAAAGCAAACTTTATAAGAAAGGTATGTCACGAGTTTTTACATGAAGTTTGTCCAACATTGTCAACAGAAATAAAGCTTTTCCAAACGTGCCACCGGGATGTAGTTCAGAACAAGGTACCAAAACTTAGTTCGAAAAATGGTTTCCTGTTTAATCAAATACCAAGTGAACTACAAAACCTAACGACGCTTGAAGAACCTATAATATCGCCACGTATTCCGTTCATGCAAATAAAACCGCTTGGAGTTGACAAACATTATGGGCTTCAATTCAATGTTGTTAACGTACCTGAATCTGTTAACACCTCTTTGTGCATACTTCCGCGATCAGTTGACAATACTCACACAGTCCAAATCAAGCTTAAAAGGAAAATGATTTATAAGTTTGAAACAGTCCGTCTATCAATAATATTTAATGCTGTGAAATATCTTATTTCAACTCCGCTATATATCGCTGAAAATATCATTATAACTGATGATTGGATTTCAAATCACAACAATGAAATAGAAAATTTTATCATTCATGAAGAAGATAAATTAATTGACAAACTGTTAGACGAAACAAATGAAATGGAATGGGAAGATGTGGATAAACCAGATAATATGATTTCAAACTCATCGTTATGGCATGATAACAGCAGAGCCATAGCATTTGCACCTGGCGAGGGTAATCATCCAGTCTCTATTTAAAGACACGTTTGTCGAGGAATTGTCTTTCCCAACCATTCACTTAGGGTTTGAGCGAAAATACTCCCACGCATCATATATTGATATATGCAAGTGGGAACTCTGTCATAAAAATAGGCGCAGCTGTAAAACATAAAATCTTCTTTATGTTCAAGAAACGGCAAATTAAAATGTTAACAGAACAAATGAATCTGCATTTAAGAAAAACACGTAGAAATCAGTCAGTCACTGCCGGTCAGCTTTTGAATAACGAATTTGTCGAAAGTCTATGTAAAGTTGATGACGGGTACAATTTTTTAAAAGTGGATAGATCATCTCCTGTGTATTTGCAAGAACGTAAACGTGAAGTATTAGCAATGATTCGCTAATTAGGATTGCCTACACTATTTGTGACGTTTTCAGCTGAGGAAACCAAATGGATTGAACTTATTGTGATATTAATGAAAACGGGCAGAGGTATTGACATTAACGAATAACATGCATTGAAATTGGATTATCAGCAAAAATGCGAGTTAATTGGCATAGATCCAGTAACTTGTGCAAGATATTTCGATAAACGCATTAGAGAACTATTTAGGGTTCTTGAACACTCAAAAGGACCTTTCCGTGATAATCCGATTATTAATTCATAATTACGCGTCGAGTTTAAACATCGGGGTAGTCCACATGTGCTTTGTTTATTGTGGATGAAAGACACTCCATTTTATTCATCTGACTTTGCACATTTGGCAGATATATGGATTTGGGTATGTCCGTCAGTCTGTCTGTTTGTCCGTCCGTATGTGCACACTCTTACTTTAATAAAGGGATTTTGATCTACTCTAATAAAGGGATTTTTCACATTTCTTATTCTAATAAAGGGATTTTGACCTATTTCTAATGCTAATAAAGGGATTTTGATGCTTACTCTAATAAAACCATTTTCGTACTATAATAAAGGGACAGTGACTTATTTCATATGCCAATTAAGGGATTTTAAGGTCAAAAAGTACAAAATATAGGGTAAAAATGCGAAAACTGTGTTCAAAACTGGCATTAAGTGGGTCAAAAAAAAAATAGAGAAAATTCCGTCAATAAATGCAAGAATCTGATAAATATAACCAAAAGTTGGGTTAAAAATTGAGTGGCATAAGCCGTTTCATATTGATAAAATAGCAAAATTCAAGCTCGAAATAACAATAAAGTGCCAAAATATACAATATTTGGCAAAAATGACCAAAATTAAGAATAAAAATTGAGTGGCATATGCCGGTTTTTACATAAAAGTACTGTTTTTCAGACTCAAAAATGGAAAAAATTACCTAACAACTAGCCAAAATGTGCAAAACTATGCTAAAATTACAAAATTTGATAAATAATAAAAGTGGCATATGCCGGTTATTGCTGTAAAAAATTGATTTACAGATTCAAAATGGTAAAAAACAACCAAAAAACTGACCGAAATTGGCAAAACTAGGCTAAAATGATAAAAATTGTATTAATGACTTAAGTGGCAATACCGCTATTTGCAGTTAAAAAAGAATATTTAATCTCAATAAGGTCGTAAAATCTAGTCAAAATTGGGGAAATTCTGTAAAAATGTCAAATATTAAAGTGGGATATGCCACTAATAAGCGATAATAGTGATTTGTTTTTAATTTCATCTGCTATTAACATAATGTTTAACTTATTACAGAACAAGATCGATACTGTCATAATGTCTGACATTGAAAAGTTGGTTTTAGTTAGTATATAGTCGCTCGTTCACTCCGCTCGCTCGCTAAACATTTAAATATTTCGTTTTCTATAATATAACAACTCCATTAGCGGCAGATGACATTTAAGTTTTGAATTATATTTAGTTATTTTAACATGAATTTTTACTCTTTTAACCTGTGTTTTTTAAAATTATGAGCTTGAAAATCAATTAAATACCGCCATAATGTGGCAGATACAACAAATTATGTTTTGGCCATTTTTGCCAGTTTTTGTTTGTTTTTTTACAGCAAATAACTGCAGATGCCACTTACATTGTGTTTAGAGTTTTGATCATTTTTACCTATTTTTGTACATTTTACAGTTTTTGACCATTTTGTCATTTTGAAACGAGAAATAACTTTTTTAAGGAAAATAGCTGCAGATGCGACTGAAGTTTTAATCTTATTTTTCCTAATTAATTGCCTATTTTGATCCAATTTTGGTCATTTTTGACCGTCTTAATGAGTTTTTCATTGTTTTATGCCAGTTTTGACACTATTTTTGCCTGTTTTTTCAACGTTTTATTGAACCCTTCTTGGTTATTTTTGACCCTGATAATGACAATTTTGAGAATATTTTTGTTCATTGTGAGTCTATTTATTGGTTTTTTGAACTGAAAATGCCTTAATTAACACAAGAAATCGTTAAATTACCTTAATTATTATAAGAAATTGGGAAAATCCCTTTATTAGACTAATGATCAAAATCCCTTTATTAACATAAGAAATTGTTGAAATCCCTTTATTAGCATTAAATATCGGGTAAAATCCTTTTATTAACATAAAGAACAAAAAAGATCCTTTATTAAAATAAGAGTGCGGACAAACAGACAGACAGACAGACAGACAGGCAGACAGAGAGACAGACGAAAAAGTATTTTTTATATTACTAAATATAGATACAGATAGTTCGCTAAATAATTTTATGTTTTTATTGAATGTTTTCACTGATGTAACAATTCAATACATGTAACACAAAAAGTTTATACAATATATATTTTACTGTGAATAATAATTTATAACCGAAATTCAATTTATCTTATATGATTTCGGGTTAATTCGTTTTTAAATATGTTAAGTAAAAACTTTAACTTTAACTCTTAAATGTTTTACCAATTTTTCTAATTACATTCTATTCCAATTATATTCTATAAATTTAAAATAATTTATATTCTATTTCTCAATTTTTTGATATTTTCTATTCTATTTCTCAATTTTTTGATATTTTCTATTCTATTCCTTTTCTATTATTCGTGTCATTATTTATCACATTTCTATTCTATGCCTATTTCTATACCTAGAATACTATACGCCACTATTCTTTACTACAAAATACAGTAAATATAGTTGTTTACAATAATAGTATTTGTTTACAACAATTTATTGATTAGGATTATGTACGGCACCCATAAATAAAATTAAACGTTTGATTGGTTCGTATTTGTTGACTAAAAAGAATAAAAATGGACGATTGGCTTTAAATTCTTCAGGAATATCCTTAGATATTGAAATGCATGCCATTTCATAGAGACAAGTGGCAGCAGCGGCCACTGTTCCCTCTTCGTTCACTTCGATTAACGCCTTTTGTATGACATCTCCGACAAACAGTCCCAATGGATCATTAGTTATACCCGAAAAGTTGGCATCTTTTGGGCTGAATATATCTTTAATTCCCATTTTGGATAAAACTGGCA
>JAQIXJ010004542.1:0-10648 GCA_034700185.1 Phthiracarus laevigatus | reverse complement strand
CCAGACTGTCAGACAAGAAAACGACCATATGGTAAACCGAAGGGATTAATGCAACCTATGAAAGCAGAATACGTGGCTGAAAAATTCGCTATAGATTTTTTGGGTCCGTTTCCTAAATCCAATGCTGGTAATCGGTATGTGATAACAGCAGTTGACTATTTTTCAAAGTATGTAAAAGCGGAAGCCACCAAGGACGCTACTGCTGAAACTACTGCTACTTTCCTTTTATTGAGAGTAATTGGAATTCATGGAATATTTAAAATATTAGTCAGTGATAGAACACAAGCATTCATGAGTCGTGTGATAAATAATTTAACTCAACGCTTAGGAATTGTACAATTGGAATTGTGATTCTAATGCACTTGTAATGAAAGCCGACCCTTTCAACTTATTTCTTATTTGTTCAAGATAAAAATTTATGCGAATTAAAATACAGTGGTCCTCCATATATTATTTATGATTATCATAAAAACTGTATAACTCCAGTTTATGATACAAATCAACTACAATCAGAATTTACGTATAATCAACATTGTTCTTTGAACTATAATAATTCGATATGGATTCGAAATCCATGTACTCTCATTGTCGATAATAATCCAATTCAAATAAAATTTGAAACCCATACTAATAACATTTATTGTTATATGGAAAAGATCATTATTTTTGACAAACAACTTGACTGCCCTGATTATCCCTTCAATCTAAGCTCGTCGGTACGATTCCAAATTAGAAACTTCTCGTATAACTCAAATCTCGTAAATATGGAATTCAAAATAAGCAATTGGTCATCATCTATCAATGAGATTCTAATGATAAACAGTTCAATCTTTAATATTTCTACAAATCTACTATTTAAAGAAATTAATGAAATCAATATTCCTGAAATTGGATTTATTCAAAACAATGGAAATTATATTTATTCGACTATCATATCTTTAATACTATTAGCTTGTATCGTTGCAGTGTACGCTGCAATAAGATTTAAACGTATCCGAACAAATTCTTCCCGAATACGGGAACTTGAATTACAAGTAGCGACTGGCACTGCTGGTCGTTTAATCCGTGCTATTCAATTGCAAAACCAATAATCTCATTTTTTTAAAATTACTACAATATTTATCTCAAATTCATTTAATATTAATTTAGCAAATAAAATGGCAGTAGAACAAGAAATAATTGATCAACTAAACCTGTTAGCAATTTTGGAAAGAAATCAAGATTCTCGGAGCCTTATAATAATCAAGTGTGCATATGCTGACAGAAATAGTGGCGGTTACCATGACAGCTGTTTATTTAAGCTGAGAATTTAACTTACTCCGAAGAAGATTACGAAAAATGAATTTGCGATTGCTGTGCATCGTTTTGCCGAGATCCCGTTGTATGCTCATTCTGTAAGACATTCAGATGCAGGCTCTGTGCGCAAAAAACAAATCCACGAGAATACAACAATGCTGATAGTAGATGTTTGTATACACATCGATCGACTTCTCAAAATTGTTATTACATCGAACTGACAACAACACAAAAGGAAATTTTTAGAACGTATTTAATCAAGTGTTGGCATTGCAATACAACTCAATCGTATGATGAAATGCCATTTCATCTACAGGACTGCATTGCTCGTAAATGTCCAATGTGTAACTTATTCTTTGGAGATTTCGAAGAAGTTCACATGTGCTTCGATGAACTTAAAAATTTTGGTTAAGTTCCAACACAACTACTATTCGCGAAATATAAGAAAAGTTCATCAATTGGTTGAAAATCAAACTTCCAGAATGCATAGAATGATAAGCGAACTTCTAGCAACGTCTATCCAAAACGAAAATCTCGCACTACAGGTTCAATCGTTATCACAGCTAATTCGTACGCTAGAGTTTCGTATAGATGAGTCGCGACAACGTATTGAAGCTGTTGATCAACACATTAACCTACTAACTTCGCATCTGCCAGATCGCAATAAAATAGATTAATTACTTTATTTTAACGCAAATACAAAACAAACAACACAAACAACACAAACAACACACACAAAATAAACCAAACACTGGAGGGTCAACCCCCTCTAAAATACAAGGGTCCATCCCCTTTACTAGGGTCCAGCCCCTAGTAATTATTTATATAATATATTTACAGGACCTACGAAATGTCAGTCACCGGTGATGAATTAATATTAATTGAGCAAATGGAATAGGCAAATGAACAAGGAGAACAAGAAGAACCGAATGCATTGAAAGAATTGAAGATTCAGTTTGCGAATCGTAACTTTCGTGGAATAGAAGATGACTGTGTTATGAATTTTATTTCGTATAGTCAGCAACAACTAGATGAAGTTCGTTGTTATTTGTGCTGCTATTTAAGCTATGACCCAGTTTATTGTTTCCGATGTAAACTTATAAGCTGTAGATCATGTATGGAAAATGCTTCTGGTAGTCGACGAGGTGACGTTCACTGCACAAAAGGTCATCCGGGCGAGTCATGTATCTTTCATGAAATAACCATGGAACATCGGCGCAAGTTCATGCAGTTTAAAATAGAATGTTGGCATTGTTTTGGTCAGTACGAACATTGTTTAATGCCCGATCATTTGGACGCACGTTGTAGTTTACGTAAGTGCTACAATTGTGGTTTATTTAGAGATGGAAAAAACGAACCACACGCATGTGTTGATGACCTAAAACTTGTCGCGGATTTCCAGTTTAAGCAAAATAAAAAAATCATTGACAGCAGAGATGAAACAAATGACGGTTTAAGAAGAGAGCTTACCGCTAGTCAAAATGCTGTTGGATTTCTTGAAAACATAAACGCCGCAAATACTAGAACAATCAGATTGTGAAACGATGAAATAAACCGAACCGAGAGATTAATACGTGACCTAAGACGTAGTGAGAGAAGTGTGCGACTACAACTCGAGCAAACCAATAGACTATTAAGTGATGAAGAGGCCAGAAACTTAATGTTGAATGCTATCGGGTCCAGCCCCGATAGATCTCGCCATTCACGGACATAGCGTCAATTGCGTAGTACTGGGTCCAACCCCAGAACTTCGACACACTCAACACAAACATCTCCATTATTGGAAAGAACCGAAAATGACACAGTAATGAGTAACGCCACAGATCGATATGGACTTATAGACCAAAACAATCACATTTGTACCATTAACGTAAGAATGCCCGGAAAACCACCACTGGTGCTCAGAAATCGATTCGATCGAAGGACAGATTCTTGGGATTCGATACGCAAAACAATTCTTAGAAAGTACCGAATAGCTCATCATGATTGGGACAACTATTCTATTGTAGACATAAGAACCCGCATCAGAACGGGTTTTACTCCTGTCAAATCGGAACTTTATATTAGTCATAATTTAGTTGTCTTGCCATCAAGAGGAGTTAGAGTAGGACAATACATGTTATTTTGTTTAGCCAATAATCCATAATAATATTTACATGAATATTTATATTTAAATATTCTTAACTTTATATTTAAAGAGTCAAAATAATAACTTTTAATACAATTACATAAAATCTTTACCTAACTAATTATGATCAAAATATTTCTATTATAACTATATATGTCGTGCTATTAAATCATATTAATACTTCTGATTAATGAAAAATTAGTGAAAGATTATTATTTTGACTATTGTTTATCATAATCCTTATTAAAATTATTATTATTACCATATATGCATACTTTAATATATTTTCTTAATTTTGCAGGTATCAAATATTTGCTTGAATTTTTTGTATTACCACTAACTTTTAATTGTTAATGTTTTTAAATAGAAAAATTATTAATAATTTTTATTTTAAAAGAGGGCATATTGTAATGACCCTATATTTACTTATTCATTGAATAGTTTTTATATGACAATACAGTCATACATCCTTTTATTAATTGGTTTTAAAGAATGTAAAAAAACCAATTAAAATAGTTTTTGATTTAGTAATCGCATACATATAATAATGTCTATTTTATGCCTATTTAATGTTAAGGTGTGTCACTCAATAACTGGTATTCGTACTGATAACTTCAAGAGTGTAATTCAAATTATTAATGTATAATAATTACTATGTTTTAATACAGTTATGCCAATAAATAAAATTAAATAACAAAATCAATTAAGTTCGCTAAAAATTAATAAATTGCACTCGTCTCGACCAACAGCATTACAATATGGTCAAATTTGACCAATGTTTTGCCAAAAAAGTGAAGTAATTTAGTTTTCCACCAGTTCTGTCGAATTGATTGAAAAGTAAAGGAATAGATACAAACCCAATAATTTTACAATTAGAAAATGTTTATTAAAATAAAATATATCGAACTAGACTGCACCGAAATCATTTAAATATTGCTTCTCAACCCAAATTTAACCTGAACATTTATTTAAACTAGATATGGAAAAATAATCAGGACTGACAAGACAGTAACGGAATTAATTGATTATAAATGGATTTATAGGGGATTAAATTTACAGGAATGTTTAGGATTGCAAAGATATGTTCTAAAAATTCAGAAATCTACAATAAATTTATCTAGAAATGTTCCATAATAAAAGTGGACTGCCAATTTATTAACTATAATGCCATTTTTGCTGTAATACAAATTTCATTCATAAAGTAATGAATTACAATATTATGAAGAATCTGATATATACGGATATTTATATTTTTTAAAGTTTTCGAAAATCAATGTGTTAAATATATGACAAAGCAGTGATTTTAATTTAATTTTGAGAGCAATATTGACCATTGGAAGTAATGGGAACTTCAAAAATCGGCAAACCGATGTTGAATTAAGTAAATATAATAAAATTAATTTCACACACAATCCCGAGCCCTGCTTGTAATAGTCGAAAAATTTTTTTACCATATTTTGCGTATTTGTTTCAAGAATAATTGTGAATTCTATGAAATGCGCTTTCATACATATCCGTAGTTATTTCGTAGATTCTTAGCTAATCTTTTCAATTATGCAATCATAAAATATCCAGTAACTACTAATAATTATTAAAACCATAATTTAATTTCTGTTTTACATTAAGGGCGTTCTGTTTTAATTTAATCTACATTTACCAACAGAGTAAAGAAATTTCATGCTTGCTATAAGAAATGTTTGATGTTTGCGTTAATCTTTCGACTAAATTAGCATACCAATTATCCACGTGTTTCTTCACACTATTGATATATCTTAAAAGCTTTAAAGAGCTAGATTATAATTTCGAAACCAATTTTAGTTTCATAATTACAAAAGGAATCGAACTGTCTTCCGCTATAAGTGACGGTCTATTAAAACTTTCTATAATTACAAGAACTACACTTTTATAGAAAGCTAACTTTTTACATTACATATTTATGTAATATACAGCGTGTTTTATAATTATTGATACATAGGAAAACTAAAATTTAATGGAAACATAGCAATAAATAGGAGATTGAAAAGTTTCAAATTACATAACTATTATTTATTAATACTTATGCAGACATGTCTTTTAGTATTACGTCCTTATTTATATTTTTTATAGTGATAGTCTGAATATCTTTAAATACTTTTATGAACAGATGGAAACTTTTTTATCGATGAAAGAGAAACAACCATGAATTAATGAGTGGCTTAATGAAAAGAATGAAATACATGGTGACTATCTAAAAAACATACGGTTGGATGACGAGTGGCGCGAGTCATAGAAAGAAAAGAATCGTAACTTAAAAAAATAAAAATGCATGGATGACGAGTTGAGCGACGAGAAACAAAAGCATGTTGACTATCTGTAAAACAAACGAATACATGACAAGTGGCGAATAAATGAACAACAGCTTGAAACAATAGCTCATTAAATGAGACGAGCATCAATTATTAGCTCTGATTTTGAGAGCAATTATAGAAATTTTACTAAAAAAACCAAAACTTATTTGTTACTCATGTAACGGCATTTGGTTAATCAATGACTATCTTTGTTCGAAAAAGTTTGCGCATCAAAAGCTGAAGCTTCGCTTAATTTCGATTAATTGGCTTTTTGCTAATAAAATTTTTTTTACTGGACATCAATTATCGTTGATAACCTCGTGGCCGTTTTCGTTACAATAATGAGCGATATGATGTACCAATTATTATTTAACATGTATTATCTTTATGATGCAATGACGTAGAATTTCGACCAATTGGTGGCTATCAAGCTGCTCATTTCGATCCTCCATCTCTTGATTTGAGATTGATTGCGGGTATGGCCTTCATTTAATCGGTACATGTTCTATTGTTTAAGTTTAAGAGATTTAATGGTAACTCGACCGGTATCACAACTAAGTAGTATTATTCTAGCTATAAATACGCAATACCACGTATCGATAAAAACCAGTCCTCACTATCTCATGTTTGGAAGAACTTGTGTACTACCAGGTGATATACCAGATCAATGAGATTCTAATGATAAACAGTTCAATCTTTAATATTTCTACAAACCTACTATTTAAAGAAAGTAATGAAATCAATATTCCTGAAACTGGATTTATTCAAAACAATGGAAATTATATTTATTCGACTATCATTTCTTTTATACTATTGGCTTGTATCGTTGCAGTGTACGCTGCAATAAGATTTAAACGTATCCGAACAAATTCTTCCCGAATACGGGAACTTGAATTACAAGTAGCGACTGGCACTGCTGGTCGTTTAATCCGTGCTATTCAAATGCAAAACCAATAATATTATTTTTTTAAAATTACTACTATATTTATTTCAAATTCATTTAATTTAGCAAATAAAATGGCAGAAGAACAAGAAATTATTGATCAACTAAACCTGTTAGCAATTTTGGAAAGAAATCAAGATTCACGGAGCCTTATATTAATCAAGTGTGCATATGCCGATAGAAATAGTGGCGGATACCATGACAGCTGTTTAATTAAAGCTGAGAATTTAACTTACTCCGAAGAAGATTACGAAAAATGTATTTGCGATTGCTGTGCTTCGTTTTGCCGAGATCCCGTTGTATGCTCATTCTGCAAGACTTACAGATGCAGACTCTGTGCGCATAAAACTAATTCACGAGAATACAACAATGCTGATAGTAGATGTTTGTGTACACATAGATCGAGTTCTCAGAATTGTTATTACATTGAACTAACAACGACAGAAAAAGAAATCTTTAGAACGTATTTAATCAAGTGTTGGCATTGCAATACTACTCAATCGTATGATGAAATGCCATTTCATCTACAGGATTGCATTGCTCGTAAATGTCCGATGTGTAACTTATTCTTTGGAGATTTCGAAGAAGTTCATTTATGTTTCGATGAACTTAAAAACTTTGTCAAGTTCCAGCATAATTATTACTCGCGTAATATTAGAGAAGTGAATCAGTTGGTTGAAAATCAGACTACAAGAATGCATAGAATGAGAAATGAACTTCTAGCAACATCTATCCAAAACGAAAACCTTGCACTTCAAGTTCAATCTTTATCTCAATTAATACGAACACTAGAATTTCGTATAGAAGAATCGAGACAACGCATTGAAGCTGTAGACCAACATATTAATCAATTAACATCACATTTACCAGATCGAAATGATATAGATTAAAACTTATTGGTTTCCGCCATTACACATAATACCAACACACAAAAAAAAACACAACACACACAAACACAACAGAACACTAGAGGGTCCATCCCCTCTTATTTATTAGGGTTTAGCCCCTAGTACTTATTAAGTTTATTTTCAACAATTATAGGTTAAAAATAAAATGTCTGTCACCGAAGACGAACTAATAATCATAGAACAAATGGAATGGGCGAATGAACTAGAACCGGAAGACGAACCTCACGCTTTAAAGGAGCTAAAAATTCGTTTTGCAAATCGTAATTTTCGTGGAATTGAGGATGAGTGTGTAGTGAATTTTGGTTCTTATAGCCAACAGCAATTGGACGAAGTACGCTGCTATATGTGTTGTTATTTGAGTTTCGACCCAGTATACTGCTTCCGATGCAAACTTATCAGCTGTCGTTCATGTATGGAAAACGCCTCAGCCAGTAGACGTGGAGGTGTTCATTGTACGAAAGGACATCCTGGTGAATCGTGTATTTCCAACGAGATAACAATGGATATAAGAAGAAAGTTTATGGAGTTTAAGATAGAATGTTGGCATTGTTATGGACAGTATGAACACCGTTTGATGCCTGATCATCTTGAGAACAGATGTAGTTTCCGGAACTGTTTAAACTGCAACCTATATCGAGGCGGCAAAAGTGATCAACACGTTTGTATAACAGAATTAAAACTATTTGCAGCTTTTCAATTTAAAGAAAATAAAAAGTTCGTTGATGGTGGAAATGAAGCGATAACCAGATTAAGAAGAGAGCTAACAACCAGCCAAAATGCTGTTCAGTTTTTGGAAGATACAAATGCGGCTAATATGAGGACAATAGGTCTACGAAACAATGAAATAAACCAAAGTCAAAGAGAAATAAGAGATCTAAAACGTAGTGAAAGACAGTTACGCATACAGTTGGAGCAAGTTGAAAGACTTTTAAGAGATGAGGAAGAAAGAAACCTTAGGTTACATGCTATTAGGTCCATCCCTAATAGTTCTAGCCGATCTAACACAAATCGCCACTCTAGAAACTCTGGGTCCAGCCCCAGAGTTTCAAATCACTCGACTCAAACCACTTCCAGTTTTATTCGTAATGAAACTGATATTGTTATGAGCAATGCAACTAATAGATACAGATTAATAGATAAAGAAGACAACATGTGCACTATTACCGCAAGAATGCCAGGAAAGCAACCAATTGTTCTAAGTCACCAGTTCGATAGGCAGAGAGAATCTTGGGATTCTATACGCAAACAAATTTTACATAAATTCAACATTCCACGCGATGACTGGAATAACTACGAAATTTTGGATATAAGAAGTAGAGTAAGAACAGGGGCTCTTCCAGTAAAATCCGAGCTTTATAATCAACATAATATAACTGTATTACCGCAATCTGCTACTGGACAAGCAAAAGATATTCCGTTTTATTTAGCCAATGGATTATCATAAATTCTATTTTTATTCTTAATTACACGCCTTAAAAAACAAAACTTTAATTGCATATATTTTGTATTATAAAAAATCTGTACATGTAATTATATTTTGAGCGCCATACAAAACTTTTTCCAATAAATCAAAGTCAATATTCACTTCAATAACACTATTCGAAGATTAACGTATTTTATGTTAAAAGGAACCTTTGCTCGTATAACGGTTTAAAGCCCTTACTTAACATTATAAATCTTTGAAATTAAATATTATGAAGAACATGATCCATTTAATATCAAAACAAGAATAAACATTTAACTCACTTTTACTTTAAATCTATTGTTGGGTTACATTTTTGATTTCTATTTTAAACTCACAAAACTTTTAATTTTTGTTTTAATGTTTTAAAATTTTAAATGTGCTTTAAAACATTGTTATAGTTAGTACATCAATGATAGTTAAGGATAATTTTATTGATTCTTGGTTCATCTGTCGACGAGGTTCATAATTATAAGCGGTACACAACATATATAAAAATCAAGAATGGAATAGTGTTCCTTTCTAATTCTAGTTAAAAACAAGAATGAGCATTAGTAATGCACTAATTTTGACTGTAAATCTATTGATCCATTACATTATTGATTTCTATTTTTAAACAAAAAAAACTTTTGAAATAAATTTCTTTTTTACAATTTTATTGATTTAAAAAATTTATTTGAAGACAAATATTTTCTTTAATTTACATTGTTTCCCAGATGTTTTATAAAACATTCAGTTTTAATAAACCCGTTTAGAAAAAATCAAAGTATATAAGACGGGTAATAGAAGGTGCTAAACCATCAATCCGCACTGCTTTATCAAATTATTTCCGAATTTTTTATTTAACATATTTCCAACATTATTTTTGTAGCATAAATGTGTGCTATCCTTTTAATCAATTTGTTCTTTTTCTATACAGGAACTGTTGCCTTATTCGTCCCATAAAAAACATAATTAAATTTTCTTAATGGTAAAAAATATGGGTCTATAGTTCAAGTATCCTAAATTCCACAACAAAACAATATTTCAAGATCGTTTAAGTTTTTTACTTACTAAACAAATTTAAACTTTTTAAAACTTAAGATATAGAATAAATGATGGGTTTTCCTTTTGCTGTGCAACTTTTCAAAATAAATCTAAACATTATTTAGAAGTTAGATTTATTAACTTAAAAATTACGAAAACTTTAAAATTAGGAAACTCCTGCGGCTACAATTTATTGAAAACTGTTATGTAATAAACTGTAAAAGATAATTAAATATAAGATTTTAACAAACTACAAATAATCAATTTTTCGTTTTGGATAATCGTATATAGATCATTATTTTTTCCATTTTTTAAAAAAATGAAAATTTACTGTGAATTAAAACTTATATTTAAGTATCTCTTTACTAAAACTGACAGGTAATTTAGTATATTGATATTTAGAAAATTTACTGTGAATTAAAACTTATATTTAAGTATCTCTTTACTAAAACTGACAGGTAATTTAGTATATTGATATTTAGAAAATTTACTGTGAATTAAAACTTATATTTAAGTATCTCTTTACTAAAACTGACAGGTAATTTAGTATATTGATAT
>JAQIXJ010004541.1:0-10650 GCA_034700185.1 Phthiracarus laevigatus | reverse complement strand
AGAAGATGAAGCCATTATTTTCTAAAATTATTTATACTATTTTTATGTAAATGGTTTAATGGTTTGCAAGTGGTTTTCTTGAATTTAATGTTTTCAAACCAATCCAAACCATAATTATAAAAACCTAAACCAAACCAATTCAAACCGTTAACCAATGGTTAAAACCATTGGTTAACCATTAGAAACCAAACCATTGGCACCTTTAATGTATATGTATATGTATTTTGCAGTATTTGTTTGAGATACATGTTTGTCGCCTAATTAGACACGTATACAAAAAATTGTTTTCCCATTATGAAGGTATGGAATGATTACCGCTGAAATGGTGTGTTGTTTTCACACACAAATAAAACAAAAAATTTTTCGAAAATAAGTTTTTGTAAAATCATTTCACTACTAATTGATTAAAAGTAGACTTTCGCTATTTGTTGTCACTGTGTGTTGGAATCTTTCATTAATTTTTTGCAGTGAGATTTAATTGAACAAAAACTCTCATTATCATTACAGTAATCACCAGTGTATGTTATTTTAATTTTTTTTGTAGGAAAAAACACTTTGAAATGAGCTGTAGAAGAGATGTATTTTTGAAATAAGGCTGTTAATGAATTTTTTAGCGTATGATTTCTAATTCTTATTTGATAACGTGCTTATAGATTTGAGTTTTTGGTGCGACATAATTCAATTTGCCGTTTAAAATAGGTTTAGTTGTTGCGATGTTCCGTACGCGTAAAATTCAGTACATTCTAACTTAAATGTATAAAAATATTTTACGCAATCTTGTTTTCCTTCAAATATTAGCTTTAGATAGCATGTGTTATTTATAAATATTTTTTTATTCAACAAATTTCCTGTTAAATAAGTTTTTTTTGTATGTTCTCCCGTGTGTTTAGTAACTCAAATTCACACTAAACAGTTGCATAACAATTAGTATTCATTTTTTTCCATTCTGTAAATAATCTTTTTTATTTCAAACTTTTATTATTAAGTTATGTTAAGTCGCATTTAACTGCGGTTTTTTCACTTAGACATTAGTCAGACTAATATAGCTTAGCCACCGAAAAAATATCATTGCAATCCATAATAAAACAACATAATAACTAATGTTATTACAATCGACGAACAATCCAATCAGTACGAATAACTTTTGGCAGACATACTTTTACCAAATTTCTAACTTTTTAAAAAACTAAAATTTTCTTCTTTCGCTGCCTGTTTATTACATATATAATATCACGCAAATCTTAATTATATAATTATACCGGAAAATTATTCAAAAAAATATGTTCGCCATTAAATAAGTCTTTTTCTTTGCAACAGACACTTTGTTCCAGAAAATAGAAGGCAGGGTATGGTCTATTACAATGATTAATTGGATAAATACTTCGGGTTAAGCAAAAAAAATTATGTAGACTATGCCAGAAGGCTAACTCCGTATTATAGATTTGATGCATCTGTCTGTCCCGATGTCAAAGTTGAAACATATTAGCAATGAATTAAATCTATAATGATTAATGCGGACTCTTATTTTTTTATTGGTGAAGGGGTGTAACGCTAGTGGTGAGCTAAATCGAGAATCTCCCCTAATTAATTCGTTTATCCAAATCTGGGTCGAAACTGAAAAGAAAAAAGAATAAAAAATATGTGCAAACATGAAAACATTCAATCAAGTTTTTTGTTTTTTTTTCATTTATAACTTCGTATTTTGAGAGCTCAAAACGCTTTTAATTAAACTCAATTGTATAATTATTATTCCTATAGTCATTTAAAGTCATTTGTAATCAATTAAATATAAAATAATATATATATATACCGGTGTATATGTGTGTGTGCTTTGTAAATGTTTTTACCAAACCGAAAAAAACAAAAGAAAAAAGAAACGGTATAGATATGCAATGTTATAATAAATTTTATAACTACAGCGATATTATTGATAAATTTTATCATGAAAGAAAAATTTTCGGGTAATTTATATATATTTAATTTTCGGTATAAATAATAGATTAGTATAACCGTAATGTACAGAGTTTAAAACGTGAAATAGAATATTAAGTGATATAATGATAATATGAAGCATAAAAGTAATTCACTTGTTGTCAATACAAAATAATTTTTTATCGTTTAAATTTTTTATAATATAAGATGTAAATTTGAGGCTTAATTTTAAAACGCTTTAATTTTGTTTCAATAGATTGCATGTTCAAAAGCGATATTTTCTCTCCTTTTTATCTGTAACACAATTTTGAAAGATTTATAAAAAAAAGCAAAAATTAGGTTTTAGGCAAAAACACATCAATCTTTCTTTTAGATTTGTCTTTTCTACTTTTTTTGAACTGATAGGTTCCAAAAGCCAGTCAGTAAAGCTATGGCAAGGATTTATCAAAAGTATCAAATTGTTTTACCATAAAGAGAATCGTTTTTATCAGTTTATTTTAAGAAAATACAGATTTGACGCTTGATTATATCAATTCAGTTCTTTCATCTGTATGACCTTTTTCAGACTAATAAATAAATTTAAAAAAAACAAAAAATGATTTAAGTTTTAGCGTAAATATTCAAATTTTAAGTTATATTTTTTCGGAATTTTTGAATTTGATTAAAACCAAATATTTTATTCAAATATTTTAATGAATATAATTTTGATTATACTGTATACTAAATAGTTTATGTGAACTGAAGTGAAAAAAATATTATTTGCACCAAAGTACAAATTAAACGTTTTTAATATTCAAACTTTTACTTTATACTGTAAGTAAAAAATATGTCATGTCTCCTCTCTTTAAAAAATTTACTGCATTTATTAAAGAAAGGAAAGGAAACTTTATTAAAATTATTAAATAAAGCACAAATGAAGTGAAAAATGTAGGTAATTTTTTTTGCAACATTTATATCATATTAAAAGTTATTAAGTCTAGTAAAATTTTATTTTCTTTTTTATTTAATAATAAAAATGAAGATATAATTTTCTTATACAAAAGAAAATTTATTGTAAAAATTATAATTATTTAAATATTTTTTGTACTTCTTTTTTGCTATGTTTTGAAGTAATGTTTAATATATGTATAATGTATTGCAAGTTTTATCCGCAATTTTAAGCTTCATGTCTTAACGTAACGCCGACATGATTTAGAATTTCTTATTACAGTATATTTTTAAGTTTTATACAATTTCATGGCCATTCCATGTTCATTTTTGCCTAATTCGAGCCTAGATTCGATCAATTTTATTCAAATCCTAGACTGGTCTTTTGAAGGCCATCTATAAAATACTGATAGCTAGACGTTTTCCCGACGTGACTAAATTACTAAATTTGTCATTTTACAGTATTCTAAAAAAAATCAGCAAAAATGCTCCACGTTTTCGCTTATAACCTCATCCCTAGTATTTGATTTACATCATACACTTTAAGTGTGGCGCATTTATAATTTAGAAGTGGTTTTGAGATGCTAAATGAATTATAAATCGCAATAGTAAAGCTACATAACTTAGACATATTTTTGGGTCCGCACTAAATAGCCAAACTTTGTTGCTTTAGTGAAACGCATCCGCTTATATGATCAATGTATTGGTGCAAACATATTATTCAGCCCTCTCTCGATCTCCAGTCCAACTTATGCTCGTCTTTGATAATAGATATTCAGGGAAATTTTTATTA
The DNA here is from genome assembly GCA_034700185.1 of Phthiracarus laevigatus. NCBI lineage: Eukaryota > Metazoa > Arthropoda > Arachnida > Sarcoptiformes > Phthiracaridae > Phthiracarus > Phthiracarus laevigatus. The sequence goes on along the minus strand of JAQIXJ010004541.1, from coordinate 6,998 downwards.
TTTGAAATGAATTAGATTTAATAATTGATAAACAAGAATCGGATTACATTTTATTGAATAGTGTACACCAATGAGATAATAGAATAATTGGTTGCAAAGAATTACTGTAAAATAGCGATAAAACTTTTATTTAATTAATAAAATTATTATACTTCTATAGCGTTGTATTTAAAAACGCAATTTAATTATGAATATCTTTTTTCCGTTACTGGAAAAATGTTGAAACAGTATGTTATGAGTACCACAGTGTTATTAACTGATAGCTTCGTACGCCGTCTTCAAGTTTTAAAATAATTATTCTACTTTGATTATCTGTCTATCTCTGTAAATGTATGAGGATATAATTCTTCATCGGTTTGTCACATAATTATGGGTGTGATGTTTAATTAAAATTTTTTAATCTATTAGCCTGTGCTATGCAAAAGTACACAAAAGTACGTTATCTGGGATGATATTTATGAATAGGGCAGAAGATAGAAAATATTTTTCTTTTTATCTTAAAAAAGCAATAATAGGGGGGTGTTTAGTAATCTAGGAGTGCGTAATTTATATTATCTTTTAATATATTTAATCTATTTCCTGACAAACTTGCATTAAAATTGTTAATTCATCGACAGTTTATCATAATTCATATTTTTAAAATACTTTTTCAAAAGGTAATACGGTTCACCCAAAAAAGTACTTAGCAAACTAATCAGTTACTCTAAACCAGTTTAAATTTTAAGTTTTCCAAAATATATCGGCGTTCTCGTTGTTGATGTTTTTTGTTGTTATCGGAAAATAACTATTACTGGGAAAAATAGTAATTTCGTGCAATGAGTTTCGCTAACATTGCATTTAACAACATTTTGATTTGAAATAGAGATAGTTATAAATAGCCGAAAAGTGTGTTGTATTGTTGTTTAAGGTTAAAATAACACTCGCAATAACACACGACACGCCGTTAAATCACTCACTCTTCAGTACGAGAAAATCGTTTGCTTTTCGCAAAAACTTCATTCCCTTATGCAAAATGTATATATAATTATATACATTCGGAGAGATTGAGAGCGAGAGAGAGTGAGATATTTTTCCTCAGTATTTTCACTTGTGTTTGAATATGTCATAAATTTTGTTTTTAAGAGTAAACGTGTCGATAGTTTTTTATGCGTATACATTGACATTGATATAATTTAGCGATCAAAATCTTAGCTGCGAGAGTATATTTTTTTCGATCGAAAGAACGCCTAATGTTAACGTTATACGAGTGTTTTTTGTTTACACATTAATTGCGAATAATTAGAGAATTTTAGTTAATACTATTATTTAAAGTGACAAAAACATTAAAGATAATTTGACCCCAAGTTTGCCCGTTTTCTGTAACTATTATTAACTGTTAAAATAAACAAATTCGAAGACACAATTATTTTTAGGCATTAATAAAATCTTTCGTCGCATTAGCGCACTGTATGTTCCATAAGACAATCTCAAATATTTAGTTTTCAAGCTCAAGCGTTAAATAAAAGTTTTTTCCGATTTTGTAATAATAAACTGTTAGCCCGAGATAGGAAATTTTTTCTTTTTTGCAGATTTTTTTCTCCATAGTATTTAGGTATGCATTTAATTTAATCCCCACTACTTTATAAGTAAGTAAAGAAGTCTGCGTAAAAGAAAAAATTTCGCTAAAAATTTTTCGAAAGATAATGTTACTTAATCTCAAAGAAAATATTTAGATTTAATTTGATATTAACTGCTGATTGATGTTAAAATATTTTTTAAACGTTTGCCAATGAATTAGAAGTAGTTTTTTCTTAAAAGGAAAGCATACTGTTTCTGCCATATGCAGTAGAATAAAAAATGACAACAATCTTCTAACCCAAAATAAAACTTTTTCCAAGTGATTCGCTTATCTCATTATGCGTCCGTATTAAAACGTTTCTTACTTTTTTTTAAAAAGTCTACTTGCAAAAAATAAAGTGTATTTGCGTTTGGGATTATAGAATACATTATAATTCTTAAGTTTGTTTTGTTATTGCAAACTGCGAGCATGAAAGCCTTACGATGAGAGAAAACTTTTACCAAATATAGTTGCTGTACGTTTAATAACTTAATAACATTAATAATTTTTTTTGCCTAATGGCAAACATGATTATAAAATATGCGAGGTTTCAAAAAGATTAAAACACATAACATCGCTAATATATTCTTAAAAATATTGGAAAATATATGGTTGTTTTACATAAATACTTCAAATATAAGTTATCGTTACTTTCAATTATACTGTATAGCATGAGCAAAGAATTTTGCATATTCAACCAAAACCTCGCTTAGTATTGATTGCCATTAAAAAAATTGCGAAAACTAAGTAACTGGTAATCTTTATAAGCTATACGTTTTGAACGAAAGCTTAAGAAAATATTTTTGTTTTCGTTTTTTTTTGTAAAAATATAATTATTTTATGACCAGCTCGTGATGGAAAAAGTATTGTTATTTAAAAAATTTTCGATAAATTTTAAATTTTTTTCGAGAAAATTAGTACATATTTAAAAATTGGAATTTGATTTTTTATTCGAACGAAACGACAAGATAAAATGGAATTTAGTGAATATAGTAGTACCGAAAGCGTAAGCACCAAATACTGCGGAGTGTTAGTACAGTACGTGCTCGTTTACATAGATGCGAGAATAAAACCACCCGATTATCTGCACATTTATATGCAACAGCTTTTGAATATGATGTCTATTAGTGTTTCGCTAAACAACTCTTTTAACTAAAAAACAAAGCTGTGCACAATATTCCACTACACACTTAAAATTGTGCGAAACAGTAATTTATGTGCGAATATATATGAAGTAAAATATATTTTCAAAAGTGTTATATAACAACACTCATGCATTAAGTTTAGCTCTCGAAGAATAAACTGGAGAGTAATTTATCTGGTGAACAGTTTGTGTGTGAAGCGAATACTTGTATCACACAGTATCTATTGTGCGCGTGTTTTACGCAAATCGTGTTCAGCATTAATTCAATACTGTTTCTATCAATTGATTTCTAGATCAGTTATTCTTTTCAAATTCGTTTGGATTTATTCTGTTTCAATGAACCGACAATTTCTAATAAATCTTTTTCTTTTTTAAATTAACGGGTTTAAAAATATTTCCGTTCACTTTACGTAATTATAATTTTATTTATATGCGCACATATTTATAGTTATATGCGTACATATATTTTAGTAATTTGACACATATTTCGAAACTCTCATCAAAATGCTGTGATGAGTGAAATTTCTGCTTATTGGATAAGAAGGGGTAATTAAAATCTCGAGGGGATTATAAATAGTAATAGTATTGCGCGCATTACATAACATAACAGTACTCCAATATCGAGTTTCACCAAACTTTGTTATTTACGCTCATTTATGTTATGTTGGAATATTAAGATTTTTCTATTAGTTTGTGTCAATGCTGCGTGTGATATATCTTTTCCTCCGTATTTCGCCCTTTAAGTTAAAGCTGTGGAACTAAAGTTATTTACGGTAATAGTAATAAAAACTTTGTGCGCGCTGTAACGCAAAAATATATAATAATAATAATAATAATAATGAAATTATTTTCCTCTTATTTGCCCGTTTCTGTTTCGATCACACCCTCATATATTACTATAACGCACCGCAAATATAAATTCCCGTTTGGTTTCCAATTCGATTCGACTCGTAATTTTTTTGCTCGGTTACGATTCTTAATATCTCTCATTTGTTTTTTAATCAATATTTATGTTTTTTTCGCGAAGCAATGGTATTTTGTATTTTGCAATAAAATCGCACGCACTGTGCTGTTGTTTATTGTAAAGGGACGCACACTCCTATTCTTTATCCAACTTTTTCCAATTCTTATCTATATTTTTAATAACTGGAAACTCAAAAATAGTAATATTTTAATCTTATCTGCGATAAAAGAAAAACTTGTTTTAATAAAAAACAGGAATTTAATTTAAAAATAGGTGTTTTTCAGAGGCGGAATCTCTTGCATTCAATTTAGCGCTACGTTCTTATCAAATGGCACCGAAACTGAACACATTCCTTATCAACAAAAAAAGAGATTTATGTTATATGAGAATATTTTTCGTCTAAAACATATTTCTCATACAGTAATGTGCATATAAAGTAAGCACAAGCGTGCAAATTATAAAAAAAAACAATAGCGCTCACACACATGCTTAATAGATTTGTTATCTTAAACAGTATCTAATATACAGTATTTAAAACTGCGTTACTGTATAAATTAATTGTAAACAATAAATATTTTTATTTTATTAAATGCAAAAATTTTATAATTAAAATCAATACGGATGCGTTGTTTTTTAAAAATAACTTTTCGGATAAGATCGGGAATGCGAAGTTAGCGCAGCTACACATTAACATTAAGCCACAGATTATTTTTTATTTTGATTATGGCATTAACGTTACTACTATTGAGTCACTTATGAAATGACACATATTATCTAATGGCACACATAAACGGTCGGTCATCCACATTCACACTCTATCCCCAAACCTTATACGTGTAATCATTTATTATTAATTGAATGTCACTCATTCATACCATTTAAGTGTCACACAATCTCGTTTAGCGGTCAAACTTATTTTTTGTTATTAGCGATTACGGCGTTTTTTGCGTTCTATATAGAAAGTTAAAATCAGATTTAGTGCGCTCTGATGGTGGGTTGGGTTCGGTTAGAGTTCTAAAAATAATGGGTTTTGTATTTAAAGATTACTTATTTATTATCGATTGCATATTAAAAGAGGTTTTCGTTTTAAGAAACAAACACAAAAGCGTTTTCCAAATGATTTGAATGCAACTAAATTTAGCATATTAAAAAAAAGTAGCGCAAATTTATTGCTATAATTGTTCAATAACCTTTTAACCATCATTTTTTCTTTGCCCATAATATTTCAATTTTATAGTTTTTAGAAATTTAATATTTTAGATTTTTTGATTTGAAATGTATCTGGTATTAATGTTTATCCATATTTTTAAAAAATACATTAAATTAAGTTTTTCATTTTTTACATTTAGTTTTTTTTCTAAAATAATTTTTGGGAATATAATCGTAAATATGAAACCTATTTTATATGCAAATAATATTTAATTAAATAGTTTGATTTGATTTTTTGAATCTTATTGTTACATACTGTACGCTTAAATGGGTTAATAGATAATGTGATACTTTTTAAGGTTAAGAAAAGTTTTGCCTGTTTCTTGTTTTACTGTATTTGATTATTTGATTTTATTTATCGTCCAATAATCTGATTTTTTTTTTGTGTAAAACTTTCTATAAACCACTTTCTTTAAATTAATTTTTACACGTATAAATATCTCATTTTTACTTAACAAATTATGGAGGTTCCAAAACTCGAATTTAAATCAAAACTTTAAACGGCATACGCGCATATCTGTTAGAAGATTCGGTAATATTTCTAAGTATAAAAGCTTAATTTCGAATTTCAATTTGATTGTTGTTAAGTTTTGTATAAATTTTTTGTTTTTTTAGTATCAAATTTTTAAACTGTTAGTTAAAATTAAACATTTTCACAAATTTAGTTTCATATCTAAATAATGAGCGGATAATTGAATCAAATAAGGAAAATAAAAGGGAATCGAAGAAGTAATAAAAAAAATATAGAAATCAAGTAGAGTATATTAGTCAACAACATAATGCAGTATAACTAATTATTAAAATTTAATAACTTAACCTACAGTGCAAAATTGTATAAAAACATAATTGCAGTTAAAGTGAAATAATTACAGTATTTTGTGCTGTGACTCACATGATTTATTTGTAGTTTAGTGATTATGTTAGCAATTAGAATATATTTCTAAAGCTTTTTCAAAGAAAAGAAATAAAATAACAATTAAAAACCACGATCCAAAAACTATACAATTTGCATGTACTAACATGTTTTTTGACAAGTTTATAGATTGTCCCGTTTCACAGAACTGATATTAAAAATCCGAATAACCCTATTTGTCCCTATACTAACACTTACGTTAGAATAAGGAAGCAGTTAATTGGTGCACGTATCTCGAAAATCGGATTGAGTGGTCTGAGTAATAGGTAAGATTCGGACCTACGAATATTCGTGCTTTCGTATATAAAAACTGCTAATTTCGAGTAAAAATTTATTGATTCGGAAAATTACTTCACTATAAAATCAATCATTTGTAATCAGAAAACGTAATATAAATTAAGTAATAAGATTAATAATTAACAATGTTAAGAAATTGTATAACGATTTCTCTCTAAATTAAAATTTATTAATTAGTCAAATAATACAGAATTCGAACATCTTTTATAAATAACTGAACTTTACATTCTCTCATTTTCTAGTTTCATTCTCAAATCTCGATAAACCATAAGGTTGCGGATTAAATTCAAAGTATTTTATGATCAAAGAGTCGTGACACATTTAAATCTAAAATTAATTCAATTTCTAACGTACGGACAGATAGTTGGTAGAAAACGATCAATTCCATAAGTTAGTATTTCGAGAAAGTGAATTAAATAATTTTATAAATTTATCTCTACATTCGTGAACATCAGAAAAGTCTAACTACGCAACTTAGCGAAACTTCGAATCAAGCAGTGGTTTAGCCACATCGCCGACAACTGTTGGCGGACAACATTAGCAATTAAATCATATTGTTATACACCATTATAAAATTGCCATCTTATGTTTGTGCGATGTAGTGAAGAGTAAGAATAAATTATACCATTATTTTATGTTAATTTTTTTAAATTATTTTTTTGAAAATCAATATATTAAATCTTATTACTTTAATTTTGGATCACATTCACACAAATAATGACTAACTAAAACCGCACTTTAGTTTCGAAAGTTACTCTAAAATTTAGGCATAGTTAAAACATTATTATACATCATTGTATAACCGACAGTAGCTTATTATTGCCAAACCTTGAAATAAATATTACTCAAACGTGTCAGTAGTGTGATATTTCAT
>JAQIXJ010004540.1:0-10651 GCA_034700185.1 Phthiracarus laevigatus | reverse complement strand
TGTCTTGGATTATTAGGTCAACCGCAGGATATTGCATACACTGTCGCTTTTCTAGCGTCGAATGACGCAAAATTTATTACAGGAACCATTTTGATTGATGATGGCGGTTGTATTTTGAGTAGTCTTAAACAAGATTTTAAAAATAAACCAAATGTTTAAATTTTTAAAATTTTCTTTTCTAAGTTTTAATAATATTTATAATGAATAGTAATTTTTATGGTAGCCTATAGTGATATATAATTTTTTAAATAAATTTAAAATTTCTTTATTAGAGTATATTATTCCAATTTTGGGCCTAACTCGCAATTATTATTTTCCTCATAACATTTTGTTTATAAACTTAGAAAAGAAAATTTTTTACTTGCAATGACTTAAAAGAATATTTGTTAAATGTAAAAATATTGTTCATAATAAATAAAAAATTTTTTGGGCGTGATTATGGATTTTTTCAAAAAAGATTTTAAGAAAACCAAAATATTGTGGATTAATGCTGATAAGTTTCCATCTTCCCATGAAATTTGAAAAATAACATCAATTTATATGGGAAACCTTTGAGTGACTAGTTTTATGTGATGCAACCGCTAGCTTTAATATTGCTTCAGCCGTAACGTCGATCTAACATATAATTTATTTACTTATGTTCACAACAATAATATATCACTTAAAACTTACAAGTGAGTATTAAGGTAAGACATACAAACGGACGGATATAGAGACTGTAGTGTATTTGACTAGTGAGAGTCGAACGTTGTAGGCTTACCAACGAGTAGTAGTAATAAGGACAGTATAGGGCACGCGTTTACGCGTAACCTATACTAATATTAATGCAGAAGAAGAATAGTAATTACTGAAGAGGATTGGTACCACCGAAGCATAAGTGTACCACAATTACCAATCGTTTTATTAAAACTTTATAACGACGAAATCGTTAACAAAACATTTTATTTAGAATTAAGCACTGAGATACGAAGATACTGAGCGTTGTTTTCATAATTGAATCGGATTTAGAAACTACATTGGTTTTTTGTCTGAATAAGTCGATGATTATAAATATTAAGTAAACTATTAAAAACTGTAAGTAATCGTATTAAATGAATATAGAATTTGCATTATACAGTGCTATAAATGTTTTTTGGCATAGAAGGTCAAGTGGATATATTTGAATTTGTGTTGTTTAAATATAAAATTAAATTTTATAAAAATTAATAGAAATTAAAAAGAAATAGAAATGTCATTTAAATTATTGCATTATAAAAGATTGAAATAGAAATGCAGTTTCGAATTCAAAAATTCAAATTGCAATTCAATAAAAACTAAAGAAAAACATAAATATTGGAATTGTAATGCAATTAAAATTATATAATAACAAGGATTAAGGCCGTGCTTGGCACGGATTATTAATATTTATATAAATTGTGAATATATAGATTTTCCACGAGGTTCCCACCACCTCGAGTGACCCAATATTTAACTCCGTTTTTTGAGATGAGTTGATTGATATAGGTGTTATAGGGTATTTTGAATTTATTTTTGACCCCTCCTGATGCCACCTCGAACCCACTTTAATCGCAAGCCAATCTTCAAGCGGAATCCATTGGTATAGGTGTTGAGGGGGTGAACGTTTAGTAGAATACCTTATAATGCTAATGAACAGTTTTTCCTACCAACTATTAATTTTGTGTTCATCAACTATGTTATCATATAACTGGACTTTTTTAAAAACTTTTAATATATTGTCTGTCTATTTATATCTTTGCTGTGATAGCTCTCGCTTAAAAACTAATAAATTTGTTCACATAATGTGCATTAACCTAGAAATTTAAGCTCTCAACTAATTTGTCGTTCGTATTAATAGTCTAAAAATATATTTTTGTTCTAACTTTTTCAGGGAGGTGAGCTTAAAAATTTAACCAATTCTATCTGTCTGTATGACCGTCCGTACTTGTGTTCGTAGTTCCTCGACTACTCAATATTAGTCAATTTTGAAATATAAAAAATTTCACTCAAATTATTTTAAGAATTCCTTTTAGCTTAGATCGATCAATAAGAAAGTGAGTTATCAATTACATAGTTTTAAGAGATAGTCACATATAATTTCATTGATAAATCTAACAAATAGCTAATAAAATTATTAAATATAAAAATTTAGTCATTAACATTTCCATAGTATCACGAAAGACTTCCACCGATAACTTTTTGGCGTTATCAATCAAAAGTTTTCGTTGCTCTACAGTGTGGTCGCATCACATTTTATGCTTTACAACGTTATCATTACTAGAGCGTTGAATATCGTTAAATAACGAATTTGTTAAAATGTTATAAATTCATTTTAAAACAAGTTTATATGAAATGTAGAACCAAATTAATTAAAAATAAAATAAACGAATTAAACGATTTTAACAATGGCAATTCTTACAGTTCGCACACCCAACTCACATCAATAAACTAGATAAATATTATAAAAGAACGTCATTACTGTATGATTAAGTGCATAACACAGAAGCCATTGTGTGTGCGACAATCGCAAACAACAACATCGCTCATATCGTTAGTGGCATTTAACCGTAAAACAAAAACAATTATCATCCACCAAAATCGTAACACCAGCGTTACCCTCACACCCCAACCCCTATCTAATGTAATAGATATGGTAAGCTTATTGACGCTTAATGGCAGCTAAACACGCGTACAGTTGACAACCAACTGATAGCAATGCCGCACAACATATTGCATCGGTTACGCGAATCGTCGAAACCAGTGCACGGCGGAGACTCCATCAACATTGTGCTCTACGAATTGGACAAAATATCCGACACTAGTCCCGAAATACTCGAATATTTTGCCGTAAATATATCCATACATTCATAAATATAATTAATTAAAACACGAATATACTAATAACGATATGATCTTATAATAACGTTTAGGATGACTTGCGTCAACTGTACACGAATCCATTAGCGCGCGAACGTGCGTTCAAACTCACCGTCAAACTACTTAATTACTGGTGTCTCCATCGGTAAGTCCATTGCCAGACAATCTAAAACCATAATCACCTAAATTTCCATGAAAACATCAGATACGTGTGCGGCGACGCCAACAACGCATTACCCCAACCATCGCAATCAGACTTAAACGCGATGATGTCGCCAACCAACCACTGTTGCAATATCGCCACTCAATCAATAGTGCCATCATTCGCCGATTGCGCCGAATTGGAAGCGCCCGCAGACCCGGAACCAACCGATTACAGCCAACGATACAAAGAACGACCGGTCGACGAACTAACGGCTCCGCGCGGATGCAACAAACCCGTGGAAGAGGTTGGCAGCGAAGACACGGTAAAGGTTTATCGCACCGAAGGAACGCCACTTAATTTCAGTTTAGCCTCATCGCTCACCGATCTCAGGGATACCGGTCTTCTGCGGTCCATCAACGAGGAGGACAATGATCTGGAGGCTATACACGCCAGAAATAAGCTTAGGCTTCAACAGATTGTGGACAACGAAATTCGTAAGGCATCGGTTATGAAGAGAGCCGTTAATCAACAGAAACCGATTCCGCCACCCAAACCGCCTAACCTTTTGGAACGCAAAGCGTTGTTGTCTAACAATAATGGCAGCGGAAATGATCTCAATAGTAATAACAAAATGGACGCGAATAACGGCAATAATAAGTGCGTGACGTTCGACACCCGAATCCATCACAGCGTGAGCGATGATTGCGTTGTTTCGTCGCTGAAAAGAGCGGGTGCCGGCAGTACTACGTGTTGCGACGACACGCCACTAATGTTCTCGCGCTGCAGTTCACTGGAATCGTTGAGCAGTTGTGGCGTGAAGTCGCTGTGTTGCGATAGTTCGGTGGTGAGTGAGTTCAGCAGACGTGCGTCCGAAGTGGTGTCGCCCAGCGATTTGCCGGATTCGCCGTTTGAAGAAGCGGTTGAGCCGTTGGACGCGAAGCCGGTTGCGTATCCGCGCGGACTTAAGCTGGAAAAAGCTGGCGCTGATGGCGGCGGACATACGAAAATATTTAACGAAGTAAATGATAATAATGACAACGTTTTCGATAATAACGCGGTTAACGTGTTCGACGACACTGCAGTGAATTACGCGATGGAAGGCACGCAATCGGGCGCTCTTTCTATCAGTTTAAGTTCATTGTGCACTGGTATTAGCGATGTTAAGTTGGAGTTTGACGAGAATAAGCGATACGAAGAAGAGCTTTCCAATAATAACATTAATAATAATAATGATGATGGCGTCAGTGATGGTTATGATTGCAAGAACGAAAACGCGTCGGTTAATGGGCAAAATTTTAATGTTACGGAAAAGAGTGTTGACGTTTCCAGTGAAGACGAAAATGAAGAGGAATTGCTTGCGTGTTGCATATCATTAGGTATAATCAAAAAATACTTATTTTCGTTGTTCTATAATCGCATATATTTTTGTTTTCAGGAATGAAGAAACAATTCGACGACAAAGCGAATAACACGATACTATGCTATAATTCTCGACAATCGATACCACAACAACAACAACAACATGAATCGCGTCAACTAAATCACGATACGATTAGATCACCCGACGATGTAGTGATAAAACTGATGCCAATTGTTGCCACAAAACCTACCACATTGAACATCGCATCGCCTATCGTTCCACCAAAACCACACGTACCATACATGAGCTGCGGTAACAGGTCGTCACCCGATGGCCGTTCGTCGTATTTGGAGAGTGATTCGGTTCGAGCAACGTATCGAACTCGAGAAAACAACGCTCCAACCATATCGACGCTTTCGCGCTCCACATCCACCAGCGAATTTCAATGTAACGTTAAACCTAATAAACCATTTATTTATTACCGGTAATTAACACATTGCACGTATTGCCGTGTTTTTTGCAGTACAAGATCAATCGCTGTCGCAATTGAATCATAGCGATGACAGCAGCGGCGACGACGACGAGCACGCACTCCTCCAGAGGTGCATTGAATCTGGAATGTCGAACCACGCGGCAAATAACGCCAAACATAGGAAAACTGGTGGCACCAAAAAGTCGCCACCGAGTAATACGAATAGTATTTTCCTAACCGGCAAAAACGTGTCACCCATCACACCGAAGACGACGCCAAATATATCGCCCAACGCTTGCCTTCTTTCGGATGGGAATCATAATCGATGTAAACCGTTGAACGGCGACCAAATGAAGCACTTCTTCGTGGAAGACACGCCCGTTTTGCTGTCGAAGTGCAGTTCGTCGCTCAGTTCGTTGAGTTTCGATTCGGACGACGATAACGATCTCGAGAATCAGCGGTTATTGCAGGACGCCATCATTTCGGGTATGAAGAAGCGAATCGATAACATGACAGGCATTCACCTGATGGCTGCCGCGCCCAGACGTCGAAAATACGTTTCCCAATCGAAAAGCGATGACGAACTGATCGACGATAAGACTTATACGATATGCAATCAAAGTATAATAAATGATTGTTTATTGATTAATAACTACTTATTGTTACATATTTTTGTTATACGTAATAACCGTTTTATGTGTAGACGAAAGGAAGAACCAAATCAAAGCGGAAGCCAGCAAAATGATCGATTCGGTAATAATGATGTCAACAGTGTCGGCGATGACTGACTCAAGTTGTGGTGGTTTGTCCGATCTCGAGAGCACTAAACCTCCATCGCTCATGAACTCCACTATAATGATATCCAGCTGCGAGTCGACATCGTTTTCACCAACCAATCAACCGTCACAACAGCAACACAAACAGATACCGATTCCTAAGCCTCGCCGAAGTCGTAGCGCTAATTATCTCAAATCAAACCCAACCGAAGAGAAGCCGTTGTCATTCATCGATGACGTTAAGCCACCATCGCTGATGAATGACATATCGCTTCTGTCGCAGAGTTTCGATGCCAGCGTGTCGTCGGATATATCGGACATTTCGCTTGATTTCATTGATATAGCGATCAGTAAGTCGAACGACAATGTGGCGAACGCGGCAATCAATTGCGCGCGTGAGTTGAACACGTTAACCGTTTCGTGTAATAATGCCGCAAATACGTTGACCGAATTCACTGACCGAATCGATCGAATGGAACCGCCATCCGTTTTCCATCGAATTAACGATATCTCCAGTAAATGAAAACTGTTTTAATTATTTTTTTGTGAATTACTTTTTGAATTAAATCTTTACCTTTTAATTATGTTAAATGTAGAGTTAAATTCGGAAAAATTAAAGCTAAGTAACAACAAACACGCAACGGATTACGACTTGTCCGACACTGAAGTGTCCGAAGAGCTGCCAATCGACTCCGAAGACATTATTCTCGCGATGAAACAGCAAGCGGTCAATCGAAACAGTAATAACTTCGAATACTCGTTCACATCGTCTTCGGCCACACTTTTACCACTCGAGTCGCCCACTGTTTGCGCCGATTTAATCGCTTCTGATTTCGATTCGGACGAAAACCATCGAGTGATGACCGATCGACAAAGATATTTGGAGACATTTATAACCGAATGCGACAAAATAATGGAGCAATCGTTGACAGATGACGCAACCGAACCCGAAGATTATATAAGCGCTTCCGAGAAGCGTATGGCACCCATCGGTTCCGAAGATTTTCTGGCTATAGATGACGACGAACAGCTATCTCTGGTGTCTGGTGCCGGTGCGGGCGCTGATGACGAGAACGACGACGACGACGACAATGATGACGATTCGGAACTGGATTCGCGCGCCACTTATAACGTGACCATTACTCGAAGAGCGCGTATCGTTAAACCGGTTGCCAGAAAAGTAACAATTAGTATAACGTTAATTGTTGTTTAATTTTTCTTAATTTGTTTTACGTTCGCTGTTTATAGAGTAAAACGTCGAAAGAGCAGCAACAGCACCACTATATGAGCCGATCTCCGATGTTAATGCGGTCATCGATGTCAAAGCCGCCGCAATCATCGACGCATCACAGGTGCGTAGTGAAGGGTACGCGCACTTCTGCACTGAGAGCGTCGCGATCTCGTTCTGTTGATTATCATTATGATTCGGGTGTTGGCGCTGGTAATGACGAACCCATAAGCAATAAAGTGGTGCATCACGAGAAAACTTGCGCTAATAATATGAATAGCAACGGTAACAACAATAATAGTACTCACAAACAGCATTATCGATCAACAGTAGCGAAACAGTGCATTGTTTACGTGAATGAGGATAACTATATGGCCGATGTTACCCATAGAAGTAGCAGTAATGGACGTTCGCACTCAAATACAATGGCACACCAACATCAGCCAAATAACAACAACAACGGTAACATTAAAGATGAGAAGAGTAATGGCGGTTCCAACAGAAAGGACAAAGAGCAGCGGTCGCTGTTCTCGAATATGCGTTCGAAACTTACGGCATCGCTGTCATCGCATAATATCGGTTCGACGTCGAACGCGTCACTGTCATCGTCGTCGTCGAACGGTCTCACACCCGTCACGTGTTCGTCGTTTTCGCGCAAACTGGAAGTTCAGTCGCGAATTTCGTCGCTATGGAAACGTAGCAAAAGCGTGTCGAACGACAAGACTAGCGATTACGGTAGCAGTATCTCATCTGTGGCCAAAAATAATTTAAGCAAAACGCTTGATTTAACGCGTTCGGTTGTGTGTCGAAGGTATTCATCGAATATTTAATTTTTATTATGTTTTTCAAGTGATTTTAATTCGAATTTTATTAATATGTTTCAATAATTATTATTAGATCGTTCGCGAAGTCGACGAAACAATCGTCATCAGCGAAACTTACCCGAAGCTCGACGTTCGAAAAATTGCCACAAAGCGGTGAAGAGGCAGCGATGGCCGAAGAACAACAGCTAATTGACGACCGATGTAATAGCGGCAGACAACACGAATCGTCGAAAAAATGTGTTCAACACTGTAGTAGTAGTGGTGGCAAAAACAACGCCAACATCAACAACAACAATGGTTGTAAAAATAATGGTAGTTTCGGTAAAAAGCGTAACAATGGTGACGCGCACCACAATTCAGACAAATTAAATAGTAATCTGATGACCACTAGTACCGCATCGGCCAAGTATATGAAAAATAGTCCGTATTTTAATCATAATAATAACAATAATATGAATAATATAAGTGGTCAGCGAATGAATAGTAACGGCAATAGCAATGCGGTTAATAATAATAATAATAATAATATGGCCGTGAAGTCGTCTTCGAAGAAAAATAGCGGCGGTTCGAGTGGTGGTAAATCTCGGCGAACAATACTAGTAACCGCTGTCTGAATATGAAGCATACGTCTTCGCTAACAATTATTATTGTTCACGTCATATCATTAATTATTATATGTTGTATGTGTATGTTTATGTCTTTACTTGAAGCATATATGCCTCGCAGAAGTTTTTTTTACTGTTTAACGTGTTTAAGGAAATGTTTCTTTTAATCGAATTTTGTTTTCGTTATACGCCATAAATGCTATATTTTCCCAATCGTTCATTAATTATTTAGCACTTAAACTTTAGATTACTACTTATAATTATAATAAATTACCATAATTTCCAAAATACTCTTTTATAATCAAAATGTTTTTGAACAAGAAAGGCAAGTGCGTGTGTAAGCTTATGTGTGCGTTACCACTGTCTTCCTCGCCATTTGATTGCATTTTTTTTGTAAAATTTTTGTCGTTGAATATGTGTGTGTGTGTAAAGAATGGTTCGCCAATTAATGCATTTACGCGCGAACATTGAATTATGTTTTTTACGAGATACAGAGTGTGTTCCGATGAATAAAATTGCGTATCACTTACGATAGTGAAACCATGTAATTGTAGTTAGCATTTCGTATTTTACTTTTCGATCCGTTAGATCGATATCTAATGATATTTTTTTATAATCACGCAAACGTGACATTTTATTTGAATTACAACCGTAACCATTATAAATTACGTTAAAATTAATTAATTAAGTTATTTAATCGATGTTCGTTTAAATGTAATACGGTTTGACTTTACAACGGTTTTAGAGCCAAACGGTTGTATAAATCGATTGATAATTATTTTTTGAACGTTAATTTTATGTTTGAACGTCAATATTTTTTTAGTTTTGTTAATTAGTATATCTTATTATCATATTATATGATATAATATGATATAATTTATATCATATACTAACGTATAAGTTGCCATAATTTTAATTTTAAGTTTGGAAAACTAAGTAAAAAACCAATATATCAATATATATAAGATTATATATATAAATACGATAAAATTTAGCAAATTTAATATTAATGTATTTCGATGTTTCAAACCTACGCATATTTCGTGATATTTTGCCAATATATTATATATATATATATTATACCGTACATTAAGTTATTTATTTGTCGATTTATATATTCATACGTATTTGTCAATCACTGTGTTGGCGTTTATGCGTGCGATAAACAACGTCGCCGCACGTGATTCTATGCCTAACGATTATTATATTATACCGTAAAAATATTTTAGAATTGGATCATTAAATAAATAATTTTTTCCCTCTTAAATAGTCTATTGATTTGATTTGAATTAATTTTAGTAGTCGTTGGTAATTAATTAGTCGATATAAGAATGCGACTTTTAATATATGGATTATGAGGATTTATTTACAGGATTAGAGGACAAATTTTCGCTGTCCGTTAAAACAATTTAATCGCATCGCATTTTACCAAAATATATTTAAATGATTTATGTATAAGTTTTTACATCTTCATCTAATATATAATATACAGCTTTTATATGTTATACGAATATCACTACACAGTGATGCTCGCGCTCTGCCCCCATGTCTCGTCGCTCATCAAAAATATCACGCTCACTTTAATGACACGCTCGAGGGATGAGCGTCAACCGAGCGTCAATAAATGAGAAAATTTTAATAAAAATGTAATTAATATTAAACTAAATATATTTTCATGAATACATTAAAGTAATGAATTTTCAGAAATATAAAAACATTTTTATAAACTTAATAATATGTTTATTCACGTAATTTTTGGCTACAACTAATTATCTCATGTTGTAATATCAATTTTCTAATTAAATTATTTAAAAAAAATCCTGAAAATGATCGCTTAACGCTCACATTCAGGCCACAACGTTCAGCGCTCACACTCAGTTAAATAATTAACGTTCACGTTCAGCCCGAGCGTCATCCGCTCTACCGTTGTGCATCATAGTCTGTACGATTAATACGAATCACTTTTAAAGAAGAATAGTTATATTTAATTTTTAAAAATATTGATAGGCTTTGATAGTGTGCAATATTTTGGGTTTCGGTTATTTTAGTGAAATATTAATGATCATGATTTAGTATCCAGGACTTGGGATAACATTTTTAGCGTAAATTGCTTTTGATTATTAAAATATTTAGTATTCTCTTGTTTAATTCTGACTTGTATTTTATACACGTAAATATTAAAATTTTTTAACTCTATTTGATTCTAACTACATTATTATCGATAATACTAGTCAATTTGATATATTCACTACGACCAAGTAATGTTAATTGAGACAATATTTTAAAATAATTAATTTTTTTACATGTTTAGTAATTATTTGCTTGTTATGCGTGTTAAATTAGTGCACTGTTTGTGTTGAATGGATA
>JAQIXJ010004539.1:0-10655 GCA_034700185.1 Phthiracarus laevigatus | reverse complement strand
AATTTAATTATAAAATTGGAATTTCGTAAATTATTTTTTGGAAAACTGTTTTATAACAATTTTATAACAATTTAATAAATGTTTTAGAGTAAACTTCCTCGTTTATATTATAAATTATAAATTTGTATTTTATAAACTTTATAAAATACAAATTTATATGTAAACTTTACATTGTAAAGCAACATTACAAACATAGATTTTCTGTCTATTGCTGTCTACGTGACTGAGTTAGTACTTAGTATACTACTCATTGCATACGCGACTGCGTTATGCGTGTTAATGTGAATTACGCAATGCAATGCATTCTCAATGGCCTAATACAGGAATAACAGGAATAGAGAGAAAATCACTGTTTGTAATTTACAAACATACATTGGAATTCTTTTTATTTCCAAAAATAAATTTTTTTAAATTCAATTATTATTCATTAGGGATATAAACAACAAATATGTTTAAAGCTAAAGCTTTTTTATAATTGTTGTGGATCTCAAACGGGGGACACATAAGTATATATATATTCTTGTCCGGAGCCGACCTGAGTCTAACTGAGCATGTCTCGACCCTCAGTTTTGCCAAAAAACTTGAAAAAAAATTTGAAAATATTTTTTTGGAATAATTTTTTTAGTATGTATGTTTTCATGACCACGATGTTGATCTAAGTCGAATTATATGTGTGTCGAAACACAGTAATGCGATAAAACATGGAAAAAGTTGTAACACTTTGTTTATAAAAATTTAACAATGGAAGAAATTAATACTAATCGTGAAAATAAATTCATTGTTTATAACAAATATTTATTTAGAATGGACAAACATTGCGGTTCCAAGAGTTAATACAGGTTTATGTATTTTAAATTAAAATAAAGATTATAAATAATTGTGTATTTAATAGTAGTAGAACCGTTGGCTGCAAAAGCAGATTGAAGGTTGAGTTTGGCATAATTTCTGATGACTCTAAATCAATTTTACACTCTCATAAACCTGATGGACTCGATATCGCTAAACTATCATTTAAATAAAAAATTAAAGAAACCGTCAAAAGAAACCCAACAAAATCTGTACCAAGTGTAAGATCTTAAGTAAATTTAATTGTAATTTTCAATTAAAAAACTAAGATATGCGTGGAGTATGTGTGTTGTGTATGTGTTGTGTGGCGTGGAGTAAATCACTAAACTTAAATATTTTATATTTAAACTATCAATAAAGTAACGAGTCAAGTGTTAAATGTAAACTTATCACAAAGTTGCGCACAATCAGATATAAATTTTGCGCTGCCATCAGCGTTTGAGTTTGAGCGTACCATGTATAGAGCTCGACAAGATGTTATTCCGAAAATGCCAAGAAACAAAACCGAATTAATAATAGAAAATCATTGGGTACAGACAATAGATGGTAGAAGATTTGTCATAAGTCAAAGTGGGGATAAAGAAAAGATTGTTATATTTGATACAGTGCCGTTTTTTCTTTACCTATTTGCAACAGATATGGTCTATATGGAAGGAACGTTTAAAGTTTCACCTTCAATATTTTCTCAACTTTATTGTGTACACAGTTTTATAATGGGTGAAATGGTTGAAGCTGTAATGGCTTTGTTTCCAGACAAAACAGAAGAAACATATTATAGACTGTTAACTAAAATTAAACAACACGCTCAGTCAATCAGTTTAGTGTATAATCCACAAGTAATTCAAATAGTCTTTGAACCAGCTATGATGAACGCTCTACGAAACTCATTTCCTACATCTGCTGTAAAAGGTTGTTTTTTCAGTTAACTCAATGCATATGGAGAAAGACATGAGGTTGGGTTAACCGTATAGAGACAACGAATATGTATGCAAACTTTTAAGAAGATTAGCCGAAATGCCCCTTCTTAGGAACACCGAAATAGACGACGCATACAATGTCAATGAACAAAATGTCTCAAATGTGAATGGTTGTGCACAGATATCAGATTACTTTGTTGAAACTTGGTTTGATGATTTATACGCAAGAATCGACAGAACACTTTGGAACCATTTTGAAAATTACGTAATGAGAGCAAATAATCATTTGGAAGGTTTTCATAATAAAATAAACATTGCAGTTGGCAAGATTCACACAAATGTTTACGAACTAATTATTATTTTGCAAAAATATCAACAAAATACAGAAAATGATTTGCAATTAATAAGAATTGGTCATCCAGTTAAACTACCAAAAAAATATATCTTCAGCAAAATCAAAGAATTAACACGTTAAAAGAACAATTAATTAATAATGAAATAATACCAATCGAGTTTTTAGACGCTGTTGGTGCTCAAAAAACAAAAATAAAAGTTTTTCATTGTATGTATAACTTAATTACGGACTTTTGTCAAAATATAAAATTTCTTCTACTTCAAACGAGTATCGTTCTTTATATTAGTCATCACATTCTTTAAATTTCGGAAATACTGGTTTGGGAATGGTAATCATTCGATGAAATTGGTTTACAAGTTTTTTTACAACTAATTAGGTCAAAAGTAAGGTTTTTAGTCGTTTCCCATTTTACCAAATATTCGAATTTCGAATCTTAAATATTAAACAAAATTGCAAAATAATATAACAGACAGTGGATTTATTCCAAAAAGTTTTACAAATTTTTTACCATTGTAATCAATGATGCTTTCTATAGTATGGACATCAAAGTCCAAATCCATTCCGTACATTTCCGTAGACATTCGAGAACGAAGAATTACAGTCAGACCTACCGGTACCAGATCTAAATTATTACACGTTTTCAACTTAGATTAAACGATAACAAACACACGTGTTTTTGTGTTACACAACATAAATAACGTTTGATTATATTCTAATCTAAGATTATATTTTTTGGCTGTCATGTCAGAATATTCCATGTCGAGCGATATCAAAATTTTCGCTTTCAAGGCACTGATTTTTTCGCTCTCGTGTCAGTAGCTCTCGTGTCTTTAACTTATGTGCGGAGTAACCATGTCAACACTCTGTTATAAGTAAAAAGACATGGGGAGAAATTAATATACTAATCTTAAATGATTTAAAGACATACTAATGAAAGGTCAAAGAATTTTAAAGGGAACAAAAAAATTATTCGAGTATCAACTGAGATATCCATTAAATGAGTTATCCATTGAATTTTAAATCTAAGGCCACTATTGAGTTAACTTTAGAATTAGGTTAAACTATTGGTATTTTAACATTCTATTCCATTGAATTATAATTGGTTAATCCTTATGAAAGATCAAGACATGAGAGCTACTTACATGAAAGCCAAAAATTAATTTTGAAAGCTATAATTTAGAAAGCTTCTGACATAGAAGCAAAATAATATTTACTCACTTTATAAATTTATACTAACATCATTTATTTAGAATTTTGATAAAATTAAATACTGTGAACTGTTGAACGCCATTACTGTTTAGTGTAAATACATGTATTATCAATAGATCTATATAACAGTAAGTGTAAGGCAAATAGTAATTAACTAAAAGTGTATGACTCGGTATTGGACTTCTAAAATCATACGATTGACGAAATCATTAATCATAATTGTATGTAATGTTTAAGAATTCACATCATATACCTTTAATTATTTTATAAATTATTAGATAAAAGCGAATACTTCGTTAAATGGGAAAAGACTCAAAATCTTATTGTAGATTTATTGGATTGTAAAAGAATGGTAACAACTTACCATATGAAAAATAAGTTAAAGGCCCCAATTTTTAGAAAACTCGATGATTTTGATGAAGATTATCATCAAAGATACTCATTTAACGAAAAGACAATCATCGATTTAGAGGAAGACATAGATCTATGTATCAGTTCGTGAAATGCATTATTATTAGATTTAATTAATTTTTGGGTATACTTTTAGAAACTAGATATTATACTTTAGAATGGAAAGACACATGGGTGCATCGAGAAGACTTACTTAAATGTTCACCAATAATTTCTGATTTAACTTCTATGTTGTGGCATTTGAGGAAATAACTGCTGCTGGCTCTATATATTACTCTCTCGCATCCTGATACAGACTGTAACGCAAACAATAAGTCTGAACGCGAGCAGTTGTGAGGAACTACTCCGTTGAATACTTGATTTTGGTTTAATTTATTGTTTAGTAATGCAATAAAAGCAATAAAATTAAAATTAATAAACTACGCAAATCAGTCGTCACAACACTACATACTTACTCCACGCCACTCAAACGTCACAACACAACAAACTTGTGCAGCGCAATTCAAACGTCATAACACAAAATACATACTCCGCGCCACTTCAGCTATTGAATCTTATCAAAAATAACGTCTATATATAAAATATTTTATAATGAATGTTTCGCTTTCATGTCAGTAGCGTTCAAAACATAATCATTCTGATCAATTGTTTTCAAAATTTTCAATTTCGTGTCAGTAGCTTTCGAGTCATTCGCTTTCGTACGGAGACATTATAATTACATTCACTAAAGAGTTGAATAGGGTTAAACTATTGATATATTAATTTAAGTTTAAAGTTATTAACAAAGTGGTGTCTCAGCAACAAACCAAACACAAACTTTTATCGCAGTCACACACCAAAACAAGCTATGATGAATCACAATATTTCCTATTTAAGGTCAAGTTTTTAAGTAAAATTAATTATGGTTTAAAGTGTATTGATAAGTGTCACATGGTTTATAATTTTTTAGTAATTAAGTTTGTGTTTGTTTTTAATAATAATGAATCTTTTAGTGTATGAGTTGTTGAATGGTTTTACTTACTACAGATTTGAGAGAAAATTTAAATGAGTTTTGTCGATCATCTAATATTATTATGATTATTGCACTTTCCGCAATACAAAGAGCTTCAAAGCTATAAATATCCTACCACAAAGAGAAGTGTCCAATCAAAATTATGATAACGTAATCGATACATGGAATGGGCAGCAACGTATATTTTAGGCACGGCTTGGAATCGAAAATCTGAACGATTACAAGCTTGATTGGCGATGGGGGTGCAACATGGGTGTCAAAACGTTTAGAGCACTTCAACAAACATATGGTTCTAGAATGAAAAACTAAATTTCTCGGATGCACTTAAATTATTAATGCTCTTACTTGAATAAATGACAATTATGTCATTCACCACATATCTTCGTGGGATTCCACAGTCATTGCGAAAACAGTCATGCACATGTAACGCTGGTGTTAAGGTAATTAATTTTCAATAGGAATACATTTCATAGATTTTAATAATTTTGAATTAAAATGGTGTGTACTATACGATTGTCAATTCTGTTGAGAAGCCCATTGGTTGTCATGGAGTTGTTATCGAACTCGACAAATCATACCTTTGGACTAATAAAAACAATATGGCAGTATTCTTGCTGGTCAACGATATAGCATAAGTGTTTTTGGTGAACAACAACGAAAAATCAGCTGAACATTTTCATCAATGCTGTTGCTGCACGCGATAGGGCAAATCTATTTCCTTAAATCATAGATCACGTATGTGAAGGATCCGTTATCAACATTGATCATTAGCAAGTTTAAGTTAGTATTGGAGATAAGTATTTTCAATAGCAACACACTTTTCTTAATTATTATGCGCATGACTCGACGAACAACAAAAATCACGAGTTTAGCATATCAAGTAGTTACCCTAGCGCTAATGTGTTTACAACAAACTACATAGAAAACTTAAGGAAATACCTAAAACGAAACATAGAGTAAGTAAGAGCGTGTTAGATCATAACCCATAAGTTTATAATTATTCATATCTTGAGATCGGAATTCACGCCATAAAATGGAGTTGTGACGCGAGATTCATTTTTAAAAAATATTTACTTAAAGACTTAAGCCCGGAAGACTATGAAAACTATGTATTAATTTATTCTAAATAAAAACATTGAATAGTTTCTGTTAAATTTAAAATTAAGTTTTATCAAATCATGAATATTTTAATAAAAATATTTTAATGTTTAAATATGTACAAATCATATTTAAGTTAACTAAATATCTAAAACTTCTAACGAAGTTTAAAAAACCGAGTTTATGGATTAGACCTTGTCTTTTGGCCAGTCTATCCGTCAATGCATTCGCAGTTTTATAGAAGTTATGGGATTATAGGATTCTTGTGCTAAAAAAACAATTTCTCGATAATTTGGACAATTAAGTTTCAATTTTACACCAATCATGGTTTCTCTTTTTATCTCACTTTTTTAAAAAAGGTTTTGATTTGACAATGTCTATTTTTCCGTCCGTCGCAATATCCGCAGTCTCTGATCGATTACGAGATTTAAATTATTTTTGTTTGTAAAGGATTTGAGATCTTGCAAATTGATTAATTTATAACCCTAATTGGCATTAAACTAAGAAACGTAAGCTATCTATAAATGTGTCGTTCTTGTTTTTAACGATTTTGGAACATTTTTCTAACGAGCTACAAACAATTTGGCACTAGTTTTTCTAACGAATTTAATGTCCATAGTAATAATTGTTGAACTTCATTATATATAGCTTTATCTCGAATGTTATTTGTTTTTATTTATGGTCTAATGTTTAATCAGCTATTATTATCAGATTTAAAAGTTATTTCAGAAGATTATTCATTCTCGCAAGGAAAGCAGTTAAACTTATTGAGAGACTCAAAGATAAAAATTTTCTTCTGACAGTGCATTTTCATGGAGACTTGTTTAATGACACGACATCTATAGATATAAATAAACGAGATAATTTATTAATTAGCTTAAGTCAAATTATTGACTCATTAAGTGAAAAGTTAGAAACACTTAAAACTACTGATGGTGTTTATCTAACTGATATTATAAAAAATCTCAACTGTAACGATTGGATTGAAAATAAAACAAGGAAATTATTTATCAAGGAATTACATTATTCGAAACAGACTAAGAAGAAAGCGACATATCTATTCATAGAAATAATATTATTAAGGCTATTATTGAAGAATTTCTCAACTACTTTCCAAAATTGAACGATTTCGAATCATACAATATATTTGAGCCATTCAAATTGTCTAATAGAATAACAGACACCGATTTTAAAGCTTACAAGATAGGCAGATGGTATTAACCTATCTTATTTAGCATAAACAGTGATATATGATAGTTTAATAATTTAAACAAAACTTGTAATTCAATAATAATAACTACATAAATACTTTTTGCTTCACGTCATAAAACGATTCGTGAAAAATTTTAATCGTTTAAGGCTTATTCACAGCATATCCTAAAAATTGTTTAATGGTTTTTAGATTAATTTTTACTTAAACTACAATTGTATTAATAATATTTTAATTATACCTATCGTGTTTATCAAATTACTATCAAAAAATTGAGAAAAAATTTTTTAGTATTTTTTTTCAATTTGGAAAATATTGTCACTTAAATCCGGGTAGTTTGACACCCCCTAAAATTTTGAAATGTCGGAAAGTAACCCCCGCCCAGACCGACACAGTCTGGGACACCCTGGTTAACAGTGATCGATAGATTTACACCAGTTATAAAATTTAAGTCACACATTCAACATTTTATTTAAAACTATATTTAATAACTAAAGAGCGAATTTTGACATAAAAGTATAAAAAGCATATTTTAAAGTATTTTACAAAAAAGAATATACGAATATTCTTTTGCATATTTATTTACTGATACAAGAATATTTAAGGCATATTTTGTACTTTTGACTCCTAAATGCTAATTAAATAAGTCTTAAGTCGCCCTTTTATTACTGTTTTTCACAAAATATTAGGCTATAAAACTAAGTATAAACAAAATCGAAACATTTACCAACTTATACATTCTAAAATCTTTGAATAAAGGAAAACTCTAAACTAGTTGTATCGCGTTATTAATATAGGAAGAAGCAAAATTAAGCTAAAATCTAAAAACTAAGCTTCAAAATTATGTAAAGTTATAAGTTATTTGGTAAAGATTTGTTACAAAAGTTCAATTACGTACATTTTCAAAAAATTCTCAGCGACAGTAGAGAAAATTCAATGGTGAAAAATTTATGTATGCTTATGGGTGTTAATAGCAACCAAATTTGATGTAAAAATAAAAGATTATAAAAGAATATTTGAGCATTTTTTAGAGAATAAATATTCGCATATTTGGAGATTTTTTGAGAATATAAATCCGCTCTTTAACCATAAATATTAAAATAAATGCAATAATTTTTTTATGATTTGTTCAGTGTCTATTGTTGATCAAATTAAATGGCTACACACTACTGTTAGACTACCAATTGCAAGTTGCAACTGTAATTACTAACAATTAGGCACTTTATACGTATATGAAATCAAGTAATTTTTTGCATTTTGTATTTAATTGTAAAAATTATTTTTGCAAATAATTATTTTTATAATTTAAATTTTAATAAAATTTATTTAGTAGATCTATTTAATACATATTTAAAAGTTAAAATGAATTTTAAAAGTTGGCGGGAAAAATAGGATTTAACTGGAGTTAAAAATTTGATTGACCAGTTAATGTTATGAGTCAATAGATTTCTTTAACTTTTGTGCGTCACTAAAACATATACCCACATATCGTCCATTTGAGTTAAACGTTATCTAAGAGTTGCTGGAATTAAATTCATTCAATTTTATAGCAACAAACATAGGAATTATAAAAACTATGGAAAAGGTGTTTTAGGTTTAAGAAAACGTTGCTCAGTTCGCAGTTTAGTTGATATACTATAGAATGACGGTATCTTCTATTTCTATTAAATCAGGACGAGTAAAGACGACTATAGTGTCGAATTACAAAGCAGTAGTCATTACGTTCTCAAATTTCGAAGTACACGGCAATACAGAGTAATCATGTGCTCTAAAAGTCTATGCATAAGATTCAGCTATGAATTGAAGTTTCTCTTTGAAAGCTGCATAACACAAAAACCGTGGATCATGTTTCATGCTATATTCTCATATTCGGCTGAACAATCCTTGAGAGCAATCGCTCTTTTGCCTGTTTTTTAAGCTCGAATACTGTGTACTATATAATAAAACTTACGGTATAAGCAAATACTGTTATCAATAATGATGGGAATCAGCTCAAAATTAGCAGTAATGTACAGCTTATTTTACTGTAATATAATTTAGAAATAAATATTAATGAAATAAGAATAATTTTGTTTAAAATATTTTTAAAATATAAAACGTAGAACAATAAAATTGTAAAAACTCACTAAATTCGCTTAATATATTTTAGCTCGTTATTATAACGTGACATACCTATTAAAATGGTATATACATAAACTATTAAAATCAAAGATTAATTTAATAAAAGTAAGATGAGGCACGCGATTAATTTAAAAGTTTCATCAAACGTATAAAAAGGTAGTGAAATTTCGCTATAAAAACTCATGCGTAACAAAAAACTAGCCTATTCTCATCATTTTGCAATAATCTGCAATATTGATGTTATCGCAACTCGAATCATTCGCAATCGAATTGTTTGGTTTGATCTTTTTCACCCACATTTTATCTATCTTAGCGATTTACATTTGAATATTAAAAATATAATTACGGTAATCTAATATAAAAACAAAAAATGATTATTGAATTATTTTTAGAAATGAACTGAAAATAATAGTTATAATGTATATTTAATAAAATTAAATTTTTCTAAAAAATTTATTAATTTGTTTATAGAGTAATAAATACAGTTACTATAGTAGATATTTGGAATAATAAAATTCAATTTAGCATAAAATTACCAAAATTTAAACCAATTCAGAAACATTTTGGACAATATTTTTTAACATTTTAATAACTCATTATTTTTTTATTGACTAAACTTCTAAAAATAATTTTTAAATTTTTTTAATAAATTCAAATATCTTTATCGTAATATGTAATAAAGTTATTTTAAATTATTAAATAAATTTTTGGAATTTACCTAAGATAGGGGTTTATTTTATATATTCACGAAATATAGCAAAATATGTAATGATAAATCTAAATTTAATAAACGAGAATCATATTTCTAATATCTGCTAATAAAATGATGCTTCGCATAACTTATAAAATAAACTTTTTTCAAAGGGCAAAACTTGTTTATACTATTTTTAGAGTTTATAACAGGACAATAAAAAAAGGTAGCGCAATGTTAAACCATTTGTTGAAAGAGATTGTGATTCATGAAAATTATAAAATTTATGTAATTTATGAAAAAAGTGGCAGACGTTACGCAGCCATTAATATAATATCCGCTATTTTGGTCTCACAAAAAATTTAACTTTTAATTATTTGCAAACAAAAACGTCAATTATTTACAGCGACTGAGCACAACTCGGATACAGAGCAAAGTAAAGCAAATTTGCAGTTTTCGAGGGCTATTAACGGAGGAGAGAGCGGCGATAATAATGAAATAGCGATCACTCATAAGAATCAAGAGAATGATAGAGAGAATGAGAGTAATAGAGGAGAAGAGCGGCCCAACAATGGGTTTTGATTTGAGCCCCAATGGGACTTATTATTATTAGAATAATATATATTATACACAATATAATAGATGGCTTTATACCCAGTGATATGGAAGTATCAAATTACACTAATATTTTTAAATATTTTACTCTGAACTTTGCAATCGATTTGTTAAAATTATATTTTTTGAAATATAATTCTAGTTTTAAAGTGTAAACTGTTTTATTACAC
>JAQIXJ010004538.1:0-10659 GCA_034700185.1 Phthiracarus laevigatus | reverse complement strand
GACGTTCGGGAGGGTCGAATATAGTGCTATTGAATCAGTTTTTCCACCCCCATTTTTTTAGGAGGGGTCCCACCACCCTGAAACCTCCGGATGTGCACTCCTCTTTTCGAGCTGAATCCATTGATATAGGTGTCGAGGGGTAGAACCCCCAGGGAAGGAGCCTATAAAGGATACCACAAATAAACAAACAGACAGACATCCAGACAAACAAACAAATAATGTTTTTTATATATATTGATAAAAAAATTTTTGTTCCCGAATACCATTCCCGATTTTGGTACATTTTTGTTCCCGGTTCCCGACCGTTTTTACCAGTTTTTAGTCCCGGAAATCTCTTTCCCTAATAATAATTATACCAAAATGCCAATAATACCTGTACACATGAATTACGAGCTGTGTGTAGTATAAGCACGTTTTATTTAACTGTATTGTATGCACAGTACTGTACGTATACTGTATGGAAATTATTGATAGATTCACTAAATACAAGGTACATGTGAATGGAAATTTCAATGATTCAACACATGTGTCTCATATTTTAATGTCTATGTCTATGATTGAAAAATGAATGGTTTGTATAAAGATTTGATTGTATTAATCCATGATTTAATATTTTATATTTCTATTATGTCAAATAATCAACAGATTTATCATTAATTCAAATCGAGTCACGCGACAAATGGTTGCGCAAACTTTTTCGAAAACTTGGTCTCATAGATATCGACAGTTTTATATTCACCTATCATATAACCGACGACGACCTCAATGGCGACCAGTATTTAAAATCATTAGATCCGAAGAATTGGAAAAATCAGGATCACTATGCGGTGCTTGGTTTGAAGAATTCACGTTTTAACGCCACCGATGAACAAATCAAGAAAGCATGTATGATATCATATTTGATATATCACTTCACTTTTATTTTCATCGCTATTATATGTTTTGTGGACCCCACAAGTATTGTACAAATTTTAAGCTAACAATTTGTTGTAGTATTCAATTTAAGTTGTCGTATGAGTAGCATATAGTGTAACGATTTGTCAAACAATACCGGTAATGCCGGCATACTGTAGTATAGAAAAACCCTTCTTTACGATTAGTCCGATTCTCAACTTTTATGTTTTTAAATTTTATTCAATGCAACCATTTATAACTTATTACTTAAATGATAAATTGATTGATCCATACGTTAGATCGTAGCAAAGTGCTGACACACCATCCAGACAAACGACATACTCAAACGCATATCGACATCGATCACGATTATTTCTATTGCATTATTAAAGGTAACGCAACAATTACTATATTTAACAGTTTTTTTGAATTTTATTTTAATTTGTATTATTGAAAGTTTTTGTCATCCATGATATACTAATCTGTAAGTTTGTGCTTAACTTTATTTGTTTTTATAGCATACGAATATTTAGGCGATTCAGTAAAAAGACGTTCTTACGATAGCATAGATCACACTTTTAATGACGACATTCCTTCCGTGAATGCATACAACAAAACGCATTTTTACGAAGTTTTTAACACTATTTTCTATTTAAATTCTAGGTATTTTACATTAAATAGATTAATACTAAATAAATATGGTATATTAATGTTAATATTCTATGAAATAGATGGTCAAATACGAAGCCAGTTCCTCAATTGGGAAACGAATCGTCTGACATCGGATACGTGAATAGCTTTTATAACTTTTGGTATAATTTTGATTCGTGGCGCGAGTATTCATATTTAGATGAAGAACAAAAAGAAAAAGGAGAAAATCGGGAAGAGAGGCGTTGGATGGAAAAACAGAACAGAGCAGCGAGAGCTCAAAGGAAAAAAGAAGAAATGCAGCGAATTCGCCAATTAGTGGATAACGCGTATCAGTGCGATCCCAGAATTATTAAATTTAAAGAGGAAGAAAAGCAGCGAAAAAATGATCAAAAGCGCATTAAACAGGAATTGATTCGAGCGAAACAATTGGAAGACGAAAAACAAAGGCAAGAAACCGAAGAAAAAGAGAGATTATTGAAACAACAAAAAGAAGAGGAAATTAAGGCGAAAAAAGATGAGGAAAGAAAGCAAAAGGAAGCGTTTAAAAAACAGCTTCGAAAAGAGCGTAAACAAATTGAAGCTTTATTTGAAAAATATAATTATTTCGGCGATAATGAAAAACAAAAGTTGGAAAATTTGCAAGAATTCGATAAAATATGTCGATTATATACGTTCGAAGAATTAACCAAATTTAGAGAAACGTTTGAACATTTTAACAACGAAGACTCGAAGCGCAATTTTTTTCTCAAAGAAGTGGAAAACTTAAATATTAAGCTCGAAAAGGAAAGAATTTCGTTGAGCACTCAAAATACGAGTTTAAATGGAAATTCGAGCGATAATTTGAATACTCGAAAGAAGTGGTCGTACGATGACGTGCAGCTATTGATTAAAGCTGTGAAATTGTTTCCCGCCGGCACTAAAGATCGGTGGGCTGTCGTAACAAAATTTATTAACGATAAGAGTTCCAACTCTGTCGCTAGAAATCATAGAGACGTTTTAGAAAAAGCCAAAGAATTGCAAAATTCTGGTATATATTAAGTTACATTATTTTTTAAAAATTTTTGTTATGTTATTAACTTAAATTAATTATCATTTCAGACAAATCATTGAAAGAGGAAGCGAATAAAAATGCGTTTAAAACTCTGGAAGAATCGAGACCCAATATTAACAATGCGGATGAATCAGTTCCCAGTCAAAGATTTGATGGTAATATAATTTAAAATTAAGATATAGTATAAGTTAAATTGGTTTCAAATTATTGTTTAACAGCTCCGAGCACTTATGTTTCGCTTAACGATCAGCCGTGGAATACTGAAGAACAACAATTATTAGAGCAAGCTATGAAAACATTTCCGTCATCGTTGGGAACGGAAAGATGGGATCGAATCGCTGAATGTATTCCTAACCGTTCGCGAACTGATTGCATTAAACGATACAAATATTTAGTTGATTTAATTAAGAGTAAAAATTCGGCGAAGTCTGTTATACATAAATCAAAGAAATAATTAGTGTAATTAATTAATAGTTAATATATTCAAATTAACCATTTTGCAAATAAAACTTCACACATTGCCTTTGTTTTTATTAATTCATATGTTGTTCAGATTTCAGCAGTAATACCTTTTTCCAGTTGTTTCAAAACATTTTTGGATTTGTTTTAGGTCATGCAATACTGTGTAATCGTTTCCCTACATAAGCGTATACCAAGAATGGCAAATTTGTGGCAGAAGAAGATAATATGTAAACAAAAAGTGAAAACTACAAAAACACTATTTTATTTTAGTTGATTGAGGCGACTATTTCAAAACCCAGTATCTTCAAAATAGCCACTCAGATTTTCTGTGGTACTGACGGTATGTACAGACGTTTAGGACAAATGGATTATCTATTCTCATAATGATATCAAATTACATAGAATACATTGTACAGAAGACAATTAATGTA
This sequence comes from Phthiracarus laevigatus, assembly GCA_034700185.1. Classification (NCBI taxonomy): domain Eukaryota; kingdom Metazoa; phylum Arthropoda; class Arachnida; order Sarcoptiformes; family Phthiracaridae; genus Phthiracarus; species Phthiracarus laevigatus. Next base: position 7,170 of record JAQIXJ010004538.1, on the reverse strand, counting down.
TTTTTAACTTACTTTTTTAAATAAAGTAGAGCTTATACTTTTGGCACTGTCCGCCCGTGTGTCCGCAGTCAAATGGATTTTAACTTTTCTTTATATTTATAAAGGGTTTTGAGAGGATACGAGAATGGGATTAGGGAATTGGATTCAGTTTGGAAAAAGTCGTGAGTGTGTGGTTCTTGTTTTTCCTACTTTTAAGCTTAAAATACTTATACTGAATATACCAACAATCAATAATAACTGGTTTAAATAAAATAGAAATATCAGAATTCACTGCAATTTATACGATTCCCTCATCAGCATCAAAATAAAAGAGACGAACGCATGCGCCAAATTTATTTTTTGGATTTTATTAGTAAAAGTGTTATGATTTTTGAAAACTTAATTTGGATTGTTAACCAATTTAATTAAAATGACGCTTATTAGAAGAGTTATTGGTAAAAGAAGTATCGCTGAATTGGATGTGTTCACTAAAATCGACAATAATTTTACGGAAACATCTGCTGTGGGAGGAACTGGTATTATTATTATGATTTATCATACGTGTATATCGCGTTGAATTTATTTTACACGGAATTATTGAGAATTAATTGCGTTTAAATCCGTTACAACAATCGAAATCATTGATTTTAGATTATTATGTCCGTTACTCAATAAATTTGTGTTATGATATTTTTTACATTTATTTTTTTGATGATGAATAATGAATTTTTTAATTTTAGTTTCGGTTATTAGTTATATATTAATACTGGTTTTAGTAGTTTTCGAAGTATTGTATTACACGTCGTCTAAAGTGAAATTTTTATACTCAGTGGACAACGATTTCGACAGGTATTCAAGTAAACGATAATCTATACCAAATTGACGCTATAATTTTGTTTTGATTAGCAAATTGCAAATTAATATCGATATAACGGTTGCGATGACATGTGAAAGTAAGAGTAATTGAAAAGTATGGTAAACTACGTAGAGTTAAATGAAATGATATGGCCATACAGGTATTGGTGCCGATATCATGGATACCACAAACCAAAACAATGCTTACACTTACGGACGTCTGGTTGAAGAGCCCACGCATTTCGAGTTGACTGACGGACAGTTAGGACAATGGAATATTATACGAGACGTGAATAAATATCTTCGTAACGAACATCATTCGCTTCAAGACTTTCTTTGGAAAAGCGATGTTTTAACGCAGCGTTCATTGGGCCGTAATTTACCACCAGCTGAGGTCCAAGCGATTGGTTCACCAAATGCGTGTCGCCTTCACGGAACTCTTGTAGTCAACAAAGTTTCCGGTAATTTTCACATAACAGTGGGTAAACATCTTCCGATGCCTATTGGACACGCGCACATATCCCTATTCACTTCCGAAAGAGGTTTTTACAATTTTACTCTAGTTATGTGTTAAGTTAATATTTTAAAATTTTACTTGAATTAACAAAACTGATATTTTTTTTGGTTTGATATAAAATATCGATATACTGTATGTGCCATAGATTATAATTTTTCGCATCGTATCGAACGTCTCTCGTTTGGTGAATACGTTCCCAGCATTATTAATCCATTAGAAGGAGAAGAAAAAATAACCAATTCAAGTAATCAATCAATTTTATTATTGGCTTAAATTTTACTTAAACAAAAATGCGTTTATTAAACATATTAGGAGCACATCTGTTTCAGTATTATCTCAAAGTAATCTCTACTGAGGTTCAAACATCAGCGTTAAATCTTAAGACATATCAGTACACGACATCGGAAAGAGATCGAGTAATAGATCACAACTCCGGCAGTCATGGCATGCCTGGGATTTATTTCAAATACGATATCGACGCTATTTGCGTTAAAGTAGTCGAAGATTATTATCCAATTTGGAAATTTTTAATACGCTTATCGGGTATTATCGGTGGAATATATGCCACATCGGGGTTATTAAACACAATTTTGAGCACAATCGTCGACTTAGTGACGTGTAGGCTAATGCAACGATTAAGACAGGAGAAGAGCATTACATCCGCTTCTGGTTTCCATTCTGTTAACGATTTTTCAGTTCCGAGCGATAATGTTTCGCTTCTTTATTCTAGTCAACAGAATGGAAATATAGAAACTTGATTGTGATTATTTAAACGTACAATAACTTATATTTTTGAAATTATTTATAAATACGACAATTTGTACTTTAATTTCGCAAATTATTGTTTTTAAATTAACTATGATATTACCCATATTAAGAATATTGTTAAAGTACTCTAACAGCTGCGCGTAACTTCGCTGATCGGGATCGAGGATTCACTAATATTTCTTCCTCCGATGGCAATATCACATGTTTATTAATAGGTTTCCATCTCTTTGACATAACCTCATTGATTTCATCGTCTGACACTTCTTTCAAAACACTGAAATTGTTAGTGACAATCACGCCACCAGTTGAACTGACAGTTTCTGATCCCATTAAGTGAGATTTAACTATTTTGTCTTCAAGAGAATGAAATGATATGGCAGCCAGTTTTCCGCCATTAAACCCATCATTTGATTGGTTCAGCGCTGGCTTTAAATACTCGCCAATCTTTTCGATGCCATAATTTAGTTCATTGATTTCATTATTAACGAAAATGCGCAGCGCTTGAAACACTTTAGTAGCAGAATGAGCTGGTCTTCCAATGCTATCCGTATTTACGTGATTAGCGCTTATGTTTGCCACTAAATTTGCCAATTCGGATGTCGACGCCAGCCTTTTCATCATAAAACGAGAGTCAACTATAGTCTGCGCTATCTTTTTTGAATATTTCTCTTCGCCATACACTTTAAATATTTTAGCCAAATAATCAGCACTAAGAGTATTGACGACATCAGCAGCGGTGGGCATATTAACGAATCGTTTGCCATCCATTCTCATATCTAATGGTCCGTCAGATGAGAGCGCAAAACCTCTTAACGGATCGTCGAATTGCATTGAAGAGGCGCCTAAATCGAAGATTGCGCCGTCAATAGTATCCGGCATTACATTACATTTCGATAAAAGAGTGGGTAATTCGCTGAAACGTCCCAATAAAGGGATTATTTTTTGATGTTTACTCGAAAGATATTCACTCTTCGATAGAATCACTGCCTTTTGATACGCAATGGGATCGCGATCTAAACAATAAATCGTTATTTTTTTATTGGTTGACAATAGATATTTGGTATGTCCTCCGCCGCCAAACGTCATATCAATAAATTTTTGTCCATTTTGTGGATTAAATATACTTGTGATTTGTTTGGCCATAACAGGAATGTGACTCAACTTTAATGCGTATTGATCTCTGGTTTCCGTCATTTCATTGATGGCACTTAACTTTCGCCATAATATATAATCATTTTTTGCCATTAATTTTGGTTGTAAAATATATTTTTTCAAACACATTGTTATTTGAAACATTTTTCAGATATTTATTTATTTATATACGGGTATGATATAAACTACACGTGATAGAAAACATGTGCTATTATTTGTGTTAAAATGTTGACATAAATACTAGTATAGCGAAATGAAAGGTTATTTCAATTACATAAAAGGGCAGAGGGATCTCAATGCGGGCAAATCTCAATAATAAATTTTTTAAATAAATTTTTTAGCTCATTTTTTTGAAAAAGGCGAGCTTATGCTTTTGACACTGTCCGTCCGTTCGTCTGCGTGTCCGCACAAGCTCGCCCAGTGAAATTTGCAGTTTTGAGTTTTTAAATTAAATTTAGATTAGTTTAACTATAATAAAGTGAGCTCTCTATGAATATGTCGTTCTTGTTTAAAGCTATATTTGGGTCCCTAGAAACGTTAGTGACCTCCATTTCACACCCACATCCCTCCCGCAACCCTAAAACACTCCATAAATTTTATTTAATTAAATAAAATCAGTTAATCGCGGTCGCTATCCGTATCGCCGTGAATACACGGGTCCGGTAAAACTGCAGAAATATTAGCCGTGTGAAACGGGCCGCGATATATTGCTAAAATATAGCGCATAAATAGCAGTAACTTCCGCCCACCGTTTTATAATTCTCTGCATTGCGATCCCTCTGCCATATGAAAGTCTCCACACTAATATGTTATTATAGAAACTTTACCAATCATGCGGAATCTCTTTGGCACTTTTATTGGGCACAGAAAAAAATTGTGACCTAATATGGAATAATGTGATGTAATGTGATGGTACACTGTTAGAAAAAATTTTCTAAAGTTCTAAATTTTGTTTCAAAATAGGTGCTTTAAAATGTGTTTTGTTTTTAGAACTTAAAACTTCATTAATATTTCGATATAAACTATATAATTAGTATACTGGATCATAAAATGGATTCCACCTCATCCAACAAGAATTTAAAAATTCAAAAATGAAATTCCTTCGATGGGTTTTAAAATGATTGTGTATTATAGAACTCTTTTTATAAGATATTTAAAATGCGTTTTCTAAAAAGTCGAAACAACTTTTTTTAGGAGTGATAAATTACTAGTTTGAAAATTTTCGAATGATATAATATGTTTTTAAGAGTTATAAAACTCCTTTATTAATAGTTTTGTAATTTAAATTCGTTGAAGTTTTAAAAACCAATTCCATTAGTTGTATGTAATAGTATTACAATAGTCAGTTACAATAGTATTATAAAACTACATTTTAATAGTTATTATTTAAGGAACTTTAAAAATCATTAACATTTTAAAATTCAGTTACAACACTGTTAATAAAAGCTCGATTATCAAAATGGTTATGAAATTTAAAAAAATCGCATTTTGACATTCGTTTTTGAAATTTGAATTTCAAAACTTACTTTTTGGATAAATTAAGTTTCAGGCGGCATTTCACTTCCGTTGTGAATATCAACAACTTATATTAATATATTATTGAATTTATTAAACATTTTGTTAACATAATTATAAACAATTATTAGAGAGTCAAAAAGATAGCATTTGCTACATTTTTATTTCATAAATTATAAGCATATAATTATTATATTTGCACGAATTACATAGTTTGGAGTCGTTTTAGCTCCATTAATAAATGCTATTAAATGCTATTTTTAATGATAAATGCTATAAAAGCTATAAATGCTAATAAATGCTATTTTCCTCGAAATCGAAATATTGTCATTTGAATCTGATTATTTTTTGTTACCCCTTGTCCAAAATTTATTTTCAATACTACCAAAAAATCCTAATAACTTACTTTTCAAAAAACCTTTTAAACTTCATTATAAAATGAACTAAGATAGATTTAGAAAAATGTTAATTTGAAGAAAAAGTCATTATATTTTAACTTTTTGGTATTTTTAAAAAAATTATAAATGCTTTTTTTGAGTGCTATTTTGTTCATTTATTAATGCTATTTATAGCGCTATTTTTGTATGCTATAAATGCCATTATTTTGACTCTAACAATTATTAATAGTTTTATTTGTTTTTGTGAACATCACCGTGCGAAGTATCTAAACAAATGTAAGATTGCTAGACAACCGTTAAATAACTAATCATAATCGAAATTTATTAATAAATTGTGAGCATATACACAGTTAAAAAAAGGGAACATGTTATAACGACATATCATTTTAAAACAAAATACATACATTTTAAAGTACTATATTTCAGTCCGACTTATAAGATGATAACTCATTTATATACAAATTACGCACTTTAAACTCATCGATGGGTAATGTCTATTAAACGTATATAAAATGTTTATGACACATAAATCTGTTATATTAATAGCGAATACGAACGTAAACTTTCATCTATTTGTAAAAATTGCGCACAATCATCTGTTATATCTAAGTTTTATACAGTTTTCAAAAATAAAAATATAAAGTTTTGCTTAAATAATCAAAATTTTTGTATTAAAAATTAAGTTTCTCGCAAAACACTTCTTATTATTGATTAAGAATCAAAATTTTTTTGCTAAATTTTTCTAACATTAAATGAAAAAGGATTTAACAGGAATCGAAGACTTCGATCGATGGAAACAGATATTATCGACGCATATTTGGTTATTTAATAGATCATATATTTTCGAAATAGAAGACAATTATATTAATCGAAGAAATCAGTTATTACGAGATAAAGCGGAGACAGAAACGAATTGATTTCGTAAACAATATATTTTTTTATGTATACATAAAACTTCGTTTTCATTACCTTAACCACAGATATTGTGTTTGTTTTGACCAGTTGTGAATATTTTAATAACCATTAAGACGGTATCATTGATGTGAATCGCACGTAAATGAACTTAATTTTAATGAGTAATAGAAACGTTCCAAGTAATCGAAGTAATAGCAGTAAATGAATAATATTAACTACAGTATCAGTTAAATCGTTAAAATCTCGTAATAATTTAATTAACCGAAAAAACGTTTCTATTTCTATTGTATTGACAACAACAATAACACTCCATCGAAATTACAGCAACCAATTCGGATATCTTTTTCCATCGATGGGTTTAATGTAACTTATAAATATTAGTGTCATTAGAAACGCGAGTAACTAGTTGGTCGTACGCTACGCGTCTCATCACACATCACTTCACTTTTATTTACGATACAATACTCTCTATATTGCTTTTCGCGTTATCTATTATAAGGATTGATCACAACAGAAGTATATCATTATTTTATTCAAATTTTATTTGTTTTAATTTTTTTAAATGCATTTTTGCTAATTATTTTTGTTGGGTTAACAATTGCTTTAATGTTCGCTTATTGTTATTTTGCGAATTCTATTAATTCAGCTTAAAATATAGTTACATATTCTTTTGTTAAATCTTTATTTCATATTAGATTAATTAATAATTAAATATGGAATCTAACGTTTGTGCTGAGTCAGATTTGTATTGGGACAAAGATATTACAGAACCATTAACTTTGGCAGCTGATCTTGAAAAACAAAGAAAACTTATTGAACAACGCGCTCACTTAACTTGAAAATCAATAACTGTACCAATAGTTTATCCTTTATCAGAAAAGACTGAACTATTAACAAAAGTTCAATTAAGTAAATTCATGTTTTCCCATCGATGGGTTTAAATTAACTTATTATTATTACTATATAGATTCAAAAGGAACTCGAAAATTAAATAATGAATTTGCAAAACAATGGAATATTGTACTTGAGTTATATGAAAAGCCTGATTTTTTATGCATTGATTAGAATGGT
>JAQIXJ010004537.1:0-10662 GCA_034700185.1 Phthiracarus laevigatus | reverse complement strand
AACGCAACGCATATGAGTATTGCAGTGAAACAAAAACTGAATGTCCTTAGCATGAAGTCCAAAAGGGTTGTTAACAATGCGAAAAGCAGTGATATCACGGACCACATGTTTTATTGCTGACTAAAAGCAATGATAACATGTCCAATAGAAAAGGTTTTTATTGATACACAATTTCACCATTTGTAAAGCCGTCCATACGTCCGTCAGGAAGTTTTAATTCTGACAGAATTGCTGCAAAATTACAAAAAGCTCTGAATGGAATCGGTATAATATTTTGGTTATTTTTAATAAATTAGAGATAATTATTATCATCGATTTTAATAAGATTTAAATTTTTTAATCAGTAACCGATGTACGCGCTATAATTGATGTGGTAATCAATCTTATTTTTATTATTATTTTATTACACGAGTTATTATAAATTAATTAATTGTGATTTAGTTAACCTCTCATACAAACTCTCAAAGGCAAGAGATTAAATCAAAATACAAAACTATGTATGGAAGGGATTTGACTGAAGATCTAAAGAAAAAAATAGGCGGAAGGTTTGAGGATACGTGTATCGCTCTTTTGAGAACCAACTATGAATTTCTGGCCCAATGTCTGCATACTTCTATAAAGGTTTGTTCATTCATTTCAATCAATCGTCTAAAATTTTATTTCGTATCCATATTCTTTGTTAAAAATGACTTGATTTGTTTAGTATTTAAATTATAAAACTATAAAAATTAAAGTGGTTCGACATTTGAGTTTTAATGAAAACAAATATTTTCACAATATAACTTGTGTATTTAAGAATTTAATTATGTATTTTTTATAGTTTTTTTTAAAAATTAAACCTTATAAATTTTTAGGAGTGTGCTGCAAATTTTAAATATACTCATTTCAGACACCAATTTTATTAAATTCCATAATTACTTATTCCTCTATGAGTCCTGATTTATTCCTTTTCCTTTTCACTTATTTTCTAAAATAATTAAAATAATTAAATAATTGTACTTACTCTATTTTGGTTTAATATTTAAATAGGAAATAATAATTCTAAATATGAAATATTAATCTAAGCATTATTCGAAACGGTATTCGAAACTAAGTGTTAAACAAGAACCACACATTCATAGAGAGCTCACTTTTATTAGGTTAATGAAATATATATAAAAACTAAAAACTTATATATATATTTTAGTTTTTAAGATAAAACGGCAAAATGACTAATCCCTTTATTAATATAAGAAATCGGCGAAATCCCTTTATTAATATAAAACTGAGATTGTTAAATGCATAAGGTCGACAAAAAGTGAGATAAAAATTAATTCTGAAAGATGATGTCCCAAAAATTAGTACTGTATCTGTAGTTTTATAATGCAATATTGTGCAATAAATATCTTAACCATAGTACATAACCAGATAATAGCATAGTGGCATCATTCAGGTAATGTAATTATTTTTCAGTTACTCGATGTATATATTCAATGACTGGCGTCAGTAGGTCCACATTATCAGCAATTGACTGTTATAATCTAATAATAACACTTAATTAATTGCAGAATGAAAAAGATGTGAGTTGTATTATTGATATTATAGCCACTAATAGCAGTTGGGAATTGAGAAGTATCAATGTATTCTTTACCGAAAGTAATTCATTATATTTGAAGTTTTTGAAAAACTTGTATAACATTTAAACCCTATTTATTATTATATTAATGAAGCGTTTAGTTTAATTTCTAATTAATAAACAAAAAATATAAGGCATATTTAATAATTTACATAATTCATAAATATATCGCTAAGGATTTTAAATGTTTTTGCAGGTTTTAAAAAAATGTTGATATTGAATGACTTATTTCAATGTTTCTAATAATTTTTTCTTAATCAATACTAGAATATAATGAAACGTTGGAATCATTTATTTGCAACGAAATTTCGGGTGATCTTCAATGGGTTTTAAAATCTTTAATTAATGCCAATCGTGACGATTCTAATAATATTGATAAAGAAATCAGTAAAAACGAGGCAAAAATTCTTATTGATGTAAATGTTTAGACTCTTATAAAAAAAATTCAGCAAAACTATTACATATATTATATTATATATCATATTGCAATTATAAAAGTAAACAGGTTAACGGAAATTAGTCTCCTCTGATTTACTTGATAGTTTTGTATTTGGGATTAAAAACAAAAAAAGCTCCGATTTAATAGAACATTAATTAGAATATTAGAATTTAGTAACATGTATAATATTAACCTGATTGCTAATAATTTATTTGGAAATACAGTATGTTTGGTATATTAAGAGTTTTAATGCAACAAATTTTGAAACATTTATTTTTAGCGTGGATTAAAACTGACCAAAAACAATAAGAACGATTTTTTGCGCATACTATGCTCCTATAATTACAATCAATTGCAAGATATATTTAAATGCTATCATAGAATTTTTGGTAAAACAATCGAAACCACTATTGACGAAGTTTTTACTGATGAAATCCAGCGATTGTTTAACGCTATCGGTAAACAAATTATTCTAAAATATACAGTAATATTTATGAAATATAAATGCAAGAATAGCGTTAGTTAATGGAAAGTTATTTTGGGAAAATTTTAATATGCATTTTACTTGAAATATTAATTTTAAGTAATTAATTTGATTTATTTACTGATTTATTTGAAATTTTTATATACTTTATTTATTTATTTTATTACTCATATTATTAATGTTCTGGTTTAATAAAAAATTTTAATGTTTTGAATATATATAGCTATTTTCCTATTCATTTCACCAAAATAGATTTTACTATATAAAAGACTTGATGGAGATATTAAATGTGTATTATTTTAAATATCATGATTGTTTATTAATCAATTAATTGATTAATTTTTATAGTCGATTGAAATATTAAAAGTACAAATAATACACATTTTATTCGATACACTTCTTGGGCATCCTTTATACACGTAATCAAATCTTAACTTGAATTTTATAATCATTCGATTCTTGCGAATATTTAGAGTTGTAAGCCATATTTACATAATTAAATTGTTTAAATATTTACTGCACAATTTATATGATCAATAATTTTATCAATAATTCAATCTTATTTTTAATTTATTTGTACGGAAATAGTTATGAGCATTTACAGCGTTTCAACTTATTTCGCGTTACGCCTCAGCGAATGCATTCATGGTATGAGCACAGATGACGATACTTTAATACGAATACTAGTATCTAGATCTGAGGTAAAATATTTAAACGTTTATGTTAAAACGTGTAACAAAACTGCATACTATAAATATTAATACAAATAAATAAATATACATTTCGTTTCAGATTGATTTGGGTGATATTAAAGATATCTATAAACGCAAGTATGAACGCAAACTTACTGATGATATCTCTGAAGATACGAGTGGCGATTATAAAAAGCTTATCTTAAAAATAATAAACCCATAACATTTTAATCCTATATAAGGGATAATAATATTTATATTACATTCTACACAAAAATTATAAAAATAAATCATTTTGACTCTCTATTAATTATAAACTAAATATTATAAATAGTGTCAATTTTTTCTGCCTATTAATGATTTATTCGTAGATAAATATTTATTGGCATATATAGACAATTTTTTTTGTTTAGCAAAGTATTAAAATTTAGTTTATGTATTATTAAAAATATTCAATTATGCATTTGTAATCTGTTGTTTATGGTATTAAATTTTCAAAAAATTAAGGTTAGCTCAGTAATTGTTTAAGTATTATTTTTGAAAATGTTGTGTGTCTCAACGTTTTCAAGTTTTTATAGATCATCTCTATTGTTCTGTAATAATAAACAGGCTTTAAGGCATGAAATTTTAAAGTATAGAAGCAAAACATGAGTTTTATTGCTAAACATTTCATTTTTAATAATCGTAAATATAAAACAAAATAAATTAATATTAAGATATCGATATTGTTTCTAAATCTTCATTATGTTGTTTTAAAATCGAATCGCTTTCAATATAAAATGGTTTATACTTTTTAATTGAAAATATTAAATAAATGGCAAATGTGAATAAAATAATTTCTATGATCGCGGAAAATATGTAGAAAACAACAGCACTCGTAATATTGATTAAAAGTATTCTCCAATTCTGATTCGGACAGTCTTCTTCCGTACCTCTCGTATCGAATGGTGAACAGTCTTCGCCGATTTTTATTTTATAGAATATTAATGTTCCGATAATAAAAACTTTTAAAATAAAGTCTGCAGCATCAAAAACGGCAAACACGATTAAATAATTTTTCAGCAATAAATAAGATGCTGGAACGCCAACAAATGTTACAATTACTACGGTTATAATTGGAATCCACTGATACCATTGATAAGCACCAAATAAGGTAGCGATCATCGAAAGCATGGCACTGATTACGCTTAAAACTATTATCGAGTGTTGCATACAAATCGAACTGCTGTCCAAATATGATGACATTTTTATTAAATTATAATTGAATTTGTCACATAAAACTACAATATATTATTAGTATATGCTTGCAGTATCTATCATTATACCGTATAATCCTATCTACCAATAGTCTGTGTTAAAGTTAAACAGCAATATTTGTTTTAGAAATAGATTATATCATAGCAAAAATCTTAGCAAAATAGCTATAATTCTATGAGATTATCTCATAATTATAAATTATATAATTTTAGTTACCAATAATAATGTATAATTGTAGCTTTTGTAACTTCGTTTTAAATAACGAATAATCAATTAAAAAATATCAAAAATTTTCAAACAAACAACTTTTAGACCTTATTTTTAGAATGTTGTTTTTAAAGAAATTTCGAGCTAATTGTATGACAATGTCAGTGCTTCAGTGACTTCTCTGTCATCATTTAGCTATGTTTTATAAAGATGTCTAAAATCTAATAATATTTAAAGATTTAGTTTAACAATGCTGGTGTGCGTAGAAGTTTAAAAACTGAGCCATGAATAGGTTGTTCTTTACATAAAGTAGTGAAATAAAATTACTGTAGTTTAACTAACAGAAACCCATGTTAATTACTTGGTACCAAAATAATACAATGTTATCCATCAATGATTTTGTTATCGTTCCACTCAATGCATAGAAATGTTAAGCATAATGTGGAACAATGGGGAGTTGTTTAGTAAATCACTAGTTAAATTACTTAAATGTTAAAGTATACTGTCTTTTATATTAACATTTTTCTAAATATTCCATAGTTCATTTTATGATGAATTTTTAATATTTTTTAAAAATGTGCTTTATAGGAAAAAATTATGAGGAAATGGTAACAAAAACTACTCAGATTTAAACGACATTAGATAAAACTACTCGATTTTCGATTTCAAGAAAAATAGCATTTATAGCTTTTATAGCGCTTACCATTAAAAATAGCAATTAATAACATTTATAATTGGAGCTAAAACCACTCAAAACTAAGTAATTCGATTAGATATACGCAACTAACAATTTTATACTTCGATTTATGAAACAAAAAAGTAGCATTTGCTATCTTTTTGACTCTTTAATTATAACGAACTATCAATGCGTTGGATATATGCTTAATACAACTTCACTCCATTAAAGTATTAGATTTTAAGAGAAATTATTATGTTATTAAAGGGTATGTATTGAAAAGTTGTATAATATAAAAAATAGTCACATCACTTATTTCATATAAATCTATTCATTATTTTGGTAAAATTTCCAATTAAATATAACAAGTTTTTGAAATATCTGGCGGAACCATTGCCATACATTTCTGAATGGGAATTGCCATGCAATCGCAGTTTTGAACAGTTTCGCAGTTGAAAAGAATCGTAACCTATTTTATAAGAAAACTTTCGAATATGTTTATAAATTGCAATAGAAGTCACTACTAGTAATGTTACGTTAAAGTAAGTTTTGTTTACAATCGTACTCTTTGATCATATCTATTGACGCGAATTAAGTTATTATGTTGTGGTTTCATTCATTTCTACTTTAAACATTTTTAATTACGTGTGTATTATTGATTAGGCTTAACTATACTACCAATACATTGAAACAATGTTATTATAGTTAACTGTTATTAAACTATTTTAAAATAAATATGGATCATACGATAAATGAGTTCATACGAAAAAACATACCATGGATTAAACTTCCATCTAATATTAAACAAGTATTGCATTTTAAATTTATATACGGTATAATTATTTACTCATATTTTACTAATTAAAATGGGATATTATGTTTTAGAGTATCGGCAATAACAACGAATACGACAAAAAAGTTTTACAGTTCAGTATTAGAAACCAAATTAGATTTCGAGGAAACTTAGGTATAATAATTTATTATATTTACTATACGTCTGTATAGTCGATTTATAATATAATCTATTTATTATAAGTTAATAGTTTTATTTGATTTGTTTAAATGCGTTATATTTAGTTCGACATATAAAGAAAAACGAGCGAACATATTACGATGAATTGCTTGGATACAGTAGAGAACATTATATGTTATTTCCATACCATCTTTCAGACTTTATTGTAATATATCGTACCATAACAGTACTTACTAGTTAATCATTATTACTATATTTATGATTATGATGTTTAGGTGACGGGAATGAGAATCACTCCATTTCAATATTATCATGCAATGATTATTGATTTGCTGGAACAGGAGAAAAATTACGATACTTTGCCTAACTTTACCGCTGCTGACTGTTTGAGGCTTATGGGTATCGGAAGGAATCAATACATTGATCTTATGAATCAGTGTCGGTCATCGAAAAAATTTTTAGGAATGATTCGCAAACCTATTAAAGATTTATTACCGAATAAACCCGTTAAAAGTATTACTATCGACCCGTTTTGGATTATAAATGCTGGTTATATCACAGAAGATGATGTCAAGTCTATGGTTAGTGAGAACGAGAAACTTATTATCGACAAAATCATATCAGAAGACAACACTGCCCTTCGATTGAGAGCTGGAAATTTTAATGAAAGCGATGTTAGAAATTTATACGTAAAAGGATTGATTTATTTCGATATACCCATAGATGACGACGATTTGATACAAATACCGCCATTGGAAGGGTTTGTGATGAATAGAGTGACAGGAGATTACATTGAGACACTTCTTTATAAAATATTTGTTTCAATCGACGAAAAAACTACTGTCGCTGAACTCGCAAATGTGCTTCAAATCGATGTTTATCTCGTTAAGAATGCGATATCTATGTATTGTAGATTAGGATTTGCTTACAAAAAACAAACTTCAGAAACAAATCCAAACCATTACCATTCTTCATGGAGGAATTCGAATACATCTAAAAATTCGACAAATTCTGATTTAAAAGTAAGTAACTCGAAAGGGAATATATCGAAATTTGTAAATTCATTGACAAATGATACCGAAATTTGTGGCAATGATCTCAATGAAATGTATTCCGAATACGACAGCTTTCCAATAGACAGACATTCCTCTAGTGATAGCATTATAGCAACAAATCTCGTCAATTCGGATCATAACGACGAAAAGAGAATTGCATTTATATACGATTCAACATTAGCCGCATTTTTAATGATGGGAAATCTATCGCCTGGACTTAAGAATCATGCGGTAACCATGTTTGAAGTGGGAAAACTTGCCGACGAATCAATCGACAGCTTATTGATTGAGTTATCAAAAATAAGTGATTTAAATATGGAAGAGGATGGCGGAGAAGCTGAACGTTATTTTTTACATGCTGTCATACTGTATCAAACCATTCAGTTTCTGAGGCATAATCCTCAGTTGACGTCATGTTTGGTGGAGGATCCGAATGACGCCAATAAAGGTCTTGGTTTAGATATGATAAGATGCGAGAGTTTACTTAATTTAGATAATGATACGTGTCAGCGATTATTGAATAAAAATTATAAACTTCTTATATCAGTTGCACCGCTAAGCAATGAGACCCGAATTTCTACCACTAATTCGCTTCCATATCTCGGAGCGTCTCCTTTAGTCAATTCAATTTGGTTTAAATTATACATCTATTCGATTACTGGTTGCGGACCGCCATCATTGCTATTATCAAAAGGTGTTCGTTTAAATAATTTGCCGCATATTTTCTATAATTATGATTCGCTAATGATTACTCCGTGGGGCAGAGATTCGGGAATAATTCCAGTGTCGAGTGCATTAATAGCTATCAACGAAACAGCTACTTATTCAGCAGTACTTATTCAAGCGTATCCGGAAAATTCAGCAAAACTAAGTGACAAACTTTTAGTTTATATACCTTTACCTTTGCTCGAAGAAAATGTTTCGAACACCGATTCGATCGCGAGTTCTCGATTTCAATTTCACCCCGCAATCAAAACATTGTCGACACATATTAACTTAAACAGAGTTTGCGGTTATATTACGCTAATCAATTTGAATGCGGACTCAGACAACTTAGTTCACTCCACTGAAAATAATGTCGAGTTTAATAAATGGACACTATTTGACTGCCACTTCGGAATACCGTTATTCGATCGTAATTTAAATAAACAAGTTTGTGACCGAATTTCGGCCAATAATTTATTCGATACGCAAAAGTAAGAATTGTTTATAATTGTTATTTATTCGAAACATTCTCAATATATTTTTTGATTTAAATTTGTTTTCCAGGTTACAAGAATTGATGGAATCGAATAATAGTTTATTTTCAAACATCGAAAGTTTTATAGTAAACTATCAGCAATCGTTCAAAAAGAATATGAATAGTGATTTAGATAAGAGTTCATATAAGTTTCCATCGACTAAATACGACTCTATTGTGCCTTTACCTTCAAATAGTATACTATTTAATGATGAACAGTTAAAAGAATGGAAATAGACATTTACCTATTTATACAGAAAGTGAATATTATTTATTTTTTCTTTATTTTTATAAAGCATATAATACACGAGAATAAATATTTAAATTGTTGTACTAATCTGGAGTGCTTTAATTATATGTTTACAGTTCACTGTTTAATAAATCTAAATGTTATAATAACAAAGTTTTTATTATGAGCCACGAGTCTATGGATAGCAGAGACAACTGTTTCACGTGTTTGCCAAATACTCTAAATCAAACCTCGATTCCTATCACTTCCTAGATTTGTGCGAGTCTTCAATGGACCAATTTCAGGTCAAAATTGGAGAATAAAGAAAAGAAACCCTAAAAAAGTGTTGTTAATTACTTTTAGTCAACGATAAATTTTAAGTTATAAAAATCAACGTTATAACAAATTTGCACTCTTGCTTATTGCTAAATCAGTATTTCAAGAAATATTAAAGTTTAATCATGTAATATAATATTGAATAAAATTTCCAATCGAATACAACATAATCAGCAAAATAAAAGGAAATGATTAACAGTTACGCCAAAGATTGTGGGTATAATCAGTTATACCGTTTTTCTGTTCTGACTTTAAATAGTACGTAATATAATGTTTTCAGAATAACATTTAACAATGAATGTTCATCTATTTCTGATTTGCTTGTTTCCATATTTGCTTTGTTTTAAATCAATCCATGTATTTTGGTAATTTATAAGAATACGTATTTTGAATTGTTATTTTTTATGAAAAAATTTATTAAATATAGCAAAAGTTTAACTGAAGAAAATCCACATGAATATGATTTATATGACCAAAGTTATATTGAAATAGATAAAAATGGCGTGGAAACGACCACAGAATCACAGAACTCGTGGTGGGTATCCATTGATGGTAATACTGACAATTAAATTAATCTCATTGAAAATTTAAATGAAAACTTTTAATATCATGAAATTGCAGAAAATCCAGAGGAAAATGTGAATATGGAATCAGTTTATAATAATTTTCACTCAAACAAAAAAGAGTGTTTGGGTTGTTATAATTACTGGACTAAATTGGACACCAGCTCATTGTGTAATAACCAGTGATGGGCAACGCTCGAGCGGATGGCGCTCGGTGCTGAGCGTGAGCGTCGAGCGTTAGACTTTTACCGAGCGCGAGCGTGAGCGCTGAGCGTATATCAGAATATATAAAAAACAAAATTTGTCTGTCTGTTTGTCTGTTTGTTTGTGAAGACCTTTATAGGCGCCTCCCCTGGGGGTCTCAACCCCTCGACACCTATATCATTGGATTCAGGTAGAAGAGAGGAGGTCAAGTAGGGGGGTCACGAGGTGGTGGGCGCCCCCTCAAACAGGAGGGGTTCAAAAAATGTTAAAAATACCCATAAACACCTATATCATTCGACTCTACTGAGTAAGCTGAGTAAAATGAGGGGTCACTCGAGGGGGTGGGCACCCCTTTATACAGGAGGGGTCCAAAAAAATGTTAATATACCCTTCAACACCATTATCATTCGAGTCTTAGATACAGTCATACACACAGTCACACACAGTCATAGGCGGGTAATGTCCAACATGGACGGGTGGACTTAGACATGGGCGGGGGGATTCCGACATGGGCGGGTGGAGTACCTTTACAAAAACGTAAGCAATATTCGCCCACCAAAGGTGGGCTTCTTTCCTAGTTAAAAATATTTTCCGTTTATTAATAAAAAATTGATACTACAACATAGATGTAGCTCATATACAATTAGTTGTAGCTCAAAATTGATTGAATAAACATATTCGAAAGTTTATAA
>JAQIXJ010004536.1:0-10663 GCA_034700185.1 Phthiracarus laevigatus | reverse complement strand
TTTTTTACAAAATTTTTCTATTAAATCTAAAGGTTTAGTAAAGTTAATTAAAACCCTTTGGTATCTTTATTATCAAAACTTATTTTTTGACATTTATTTTTAAAGTATTTTTTCCCTTATACTTAAAGTTTTGCAAAATTGATAAAATTTCTTAAAATTTATATTGTTATTGGTATTAAACACTTAATAATGTTACTTGAGTTAATTTAAACTTGGATTTTTCTTTAAAGTTGACTCCAATATTTAATTGTGAATATTTTTTAAAATTTTATTACAAAAAGTCAATTTAATGTATTAAATTCTAGTAGTTTTTTACTCATTTTGCATTGTAAATCTAGATTGCTATGGGTTTTCGAAAAAACTTATGAGCTTTTAAATTAAGGAAGATTTTCTTTTAAACTTAATTTAAAGCGAATTTATTCTTACTTAATCTTTGGAACGAAATTCCATACTAAATCTAAATGCGATTGTATTTAATGACATATATATAAACAATTATGAAGTTTATCGCTATTAGGCTTTGATAAACACTTTGATAGGCTGCGCAAAATTATTATAATTAGATTGTGCATTATTTTTTATTAAAACTCTTGAGTTAATTACTTATTCGGTAACGAAGATGTATAGATTGGATAAAGCATTACACAAAAGCATTATGGTTTTCAACTTAAGGGTTAGTTAATGGCAACAGAATTAAATTAGACGCGAGTAGAGAATCTCATTTATATTGTCAATGTAGGATAGATGAGATGCCCACAGCCATCAACATCATAACTCAGTTATTACAAAACAAGACTGCTCTCTATTACATCCTACTTGAAATGAAAATGATATAACATCTTCTCCAACTGCACGCAAGCAGAAAATGTGACACAAAATTATGCGCTATGAGTGTACACGAGAATATATGAATTGAAAGTGCAAATGCTTGGAAGCTTAAACCGATCGAAATCAATGCTCCGAACGGTTCTATAGCTATAGCTCTAGCTGTGATTGTCGTCCTCTCCTCTATCCATATGGATAAATATTTTTATGTTAATGAGAAAGTGTGAGTTTGGCTTAAAAAAGAAGTGTTTAATTTCCTGCTAGTTTACAGCTTTCAACAGTTCTGAGGTTATTTCCTGATGCTTTCATTTATTTATTGAAAATAGATTTTTTTTGTGGCTGTGTAGCTGTTAGTGTTAGAGTTAGTGGTCGCTGCCAACAAACATAGAATAACAAATCGAATAACGAGTAAACGAGTAATAGTGAATACAATTTCTTATACCTCATTATTCGTATATTTGGTACGCGTTGTATATGAAATGATAGGTTGCTTGCATAATAACATAAGCAATGGTTACGCAGTTTTGTGATTCATTTACTTTGATAGAAAATCCATAGAGGATTCCACAAAATATATAAGTGCATATAACTGTTGCTTTTTACAGCTAACAAACGCACGCTTGATATCTGAGAAATATTTATGAAGTTTTCAAGAAGGCCTTAGTAGAGTAGTCGCTGTAGTGGTTAACCGTCTCCAATACAAAGAGCATTTATTTTTTGCTGCTCTATACTCTTGAGAACAAAAAAGCATTAGCTTTCGCATTGATGTTGTTTTGCACTGTGTTTATGACTGTGATGGATCTACAATTCAACCTATACTGAAATGACAGCCGAGCACCCAAATAATGCATCCATACTGAACTTCTATCTCAACTGACGAGAACTGTTTAATGTAGACTAGATTTTAAAATACAAATATATATATATTTATAAAGTTATGGACAACGGTAACTCAATATCATTTTTTCTAGTTAAATATTAAAACTTATAAATATTCGCTAAACTTAAATATCTATTGAATTCCATTATTTTTATCTTATTTATATTTATGTTTGTTATTATGGTTACATCAAAAATTTAATCACTAAAACTTATTATATAATATTAATCAAACATTCAGTAAGTAATAAATAATTATGGCTTCATAAAACATAATATAGCTTTTAGCTTAACACGAAAAAAGTCGAGCTCTTGGATTTGACACGTCAGGATCATTGCTTAAAATACCAAAATAAACTTAATAAAGACTGATTATAGCGTCAAAATTGGTCAAATTTGTGGACAGTTACAACTTGTTGGTAAAGTACGAAATACGTTATTCAATTTGAATGCACACACGCTTTCATTAATTACATATAATAACACCAAATAAATATAGCTTCAAACTTATGAGTAGGAAGAAGATTGATTTCAGTTTATATTTAGCGCTCGTATATAGAATGCGGTCAAAGTTTTGTTCTCTGCTTAATTTATTTCATCATTAATCAGATGGTGATATATTATTATTTCGCTGACAATATAAAACACACTAATTTTCCACAAACAACTAATACTTGCAAAAACCATGTATTGTCTTATTTCACCCATATATTTATCTATATTAATCACTATGTTCCCCGCCTACAGTCTATCTTGTGAAGCCAACAACGGCTTACACAATATGTACCAACAGTGGTTAGACTTAGAAGAAAAGGGGCCAAGCTCTACCTTCTTTCTAAACTAATATTAGAAAGGAAGAACCCCCTTTCTTATGAACTAATAACTCTAATAGCGCGTCAGATACATGTGCCCAAAATGGTTGCACGTAAAGAACGCAAAAAAGGAGCAAGCAAGCAAAACTACATTATTTTCTTTATTTTTGTTTTCGCTCTCAACGCTCGGTCTATATAAACTCGTGAATGAAGCCGAACTTGTCATCTAATCCTAACTATAGCCCACGCTATGTTGAATTTTTTCTGTTGATGTTAAATTACAAAGATAGCAAATGCTACTTTATTGATTCAAAAGTTCGAAGTATATAATTGTTTTATGTGCACGAAATTACATATTTTGGAGTCTCTAATGCTTCATTTATTAATGCTAATATAGGCTGCTTTTTATGATAAAATTCTAATTTTTTCGAAATAAAAATCTTTTCGTTTAATTCTAAGAAGTTTTTATTACCCAATCCTTAATTTTTTTCAATAACAGCATATTTTTCAAAATAATTTTAAAATTTAATTATAAAACGAACTAGAAACTAGTTAGAAAAACTTTAATATAAAAGTTGAAGCTATACGTTATCAATTAAGTAATTTATAAAAAATAAATGGTATTTTTAGGTACTATTTTATTCATTTATTAATACTATTAACAGCGCTATTTTTAAAGAAAATTCTTAATTAATTAAAAAAATTAATAATTTGTTAAAATTTAAAAAAAAACTAAGGCCATTCGTCGATGAATGGTATGAATTTCAATTTCAAATTAGTGGGCACACGTGTGTTACGCAAAGCTTTGATGTCCAAAATCGAAGAATGGGCGTTGCATCTGTCCAAGAGATATGAAAAGTTGACGGGCGGGCATAACTAACACTTGGCTCGTTTTTTCGGTTATATTCGGTGCCGGTCTAAACGAAAATGAACGAAATTTCAAGCATTCCGTTATTACGCTACAAACACCAGAATCGGTAATCCACGCGTTGCAGCTATTCGTGTTTTCGATTCGAATTGCTTTCAAATGTATTAATTTCGATAACCAGTTCAAAGCGTTATCGGAAATCGGTTTATTTGTAATAATATTCACCATTTTTAATTTCGGCAATTATGCGTTAATCGATTCAAAAAAATGATCTGTTATGATTGACTTTAGAGTTATTTGTGTTAATTTTTGACAATGTTTCAATAGATATGCGTTTATTTTGAGATTTTCGTCGTGTATATTCGCATTATATAAAGTGAGATTAAACAACACCGTTAATCGCTTTAATTCATCGAAGTGTTTCATCGAATTCAACAATATACTGTTGGTCATTGCGATATGATTATTCTCAGCGAATTTAACGCGTAATTCCATCAGATTTTTGCAATTTATTCCAATTTCATTGAAATTAGTGTTGGTATGAAGCATCGAAATGTCGCTATGTTTTATAACTAGTCGTAAAATTTCTAAACGTCGCAGATTTGAACGCTTGCCAGAAAACCTTCGCAATCGTTGCAATCGTAAGTCCCATCAAATAATTGAATAGTGTTGGCGTAGAGCGACACAAACGTGAGCATCAAATAAATTTCACTGTAATTGAACGCATGTTTTGCTTCGCATAGTTTGGGCGCAATCGGTTTAGAGTTTTGAGATATCAAGTCTTTTAACAAAAAGTTATCAATGGACAATAAGTTGTGGCAGTAGTTCATTAAAGGATAAAGCGAACGGTTTGGTTGAAGTTGAGGACAACATGGCGCCCATTCAATGCGGATTTTCACTAACTTGCGACCACACTTTTCACCGAAATACTTTTATTCGTCATAAAAGGACTCAACCCAGTAAAAACTTATGAAATTAATTGCGCGTAACTCATTGTAATTATCGGCAATTAGTCTCAACAAATCGTTATTGAAAACTGCTCTGTCTAAAGCAAATAGATTTTCAAGAGTATTAATGCACTTTTTCAAGACCTGTGCAATGGCAACTAAACAAGTGTGATAACACCAAACACCATTCATGTTTAACGATATCATCAGTTTGTTAATATCCAGTTTGTTCCCATCAGATATAGGCCAACAGCTTTGATCGTTAAACACAATAATGCGCTGTGTTTTGAACACGCATCGTTTCCATTGTTTGGAAACGCATTCATGTTTAATTCGATCTGTGAGTGATGAATAAGCGAGTAATAATTCGCATAAGTCGTCGCAAAACCGATCGAAACTGTCCCGCGTTTGGCCACACTTCAACAAAATTTTTGGTTTGGGCAAACAACGGATCTTATGATTTGGCCAATCTTTGATTTGACAGCGTTCATGGCAGTAAAAAACACTTTTGCAATGTGAGCATGGTTTTAGTTTGACATTATCAATTCCACAACAGAAACATTTTTGTGGCTTTATGTCTAATAGTTTTGGCAGATCAATTGATGGATCAATTATTTATTGTGTGCTTACTATATAATGAACATGTTCTGTATTATTTTTCACACAAAACTGACAGTTGTCGTCGACATTTTGTAGAACAGCTAGCATTTTATTTGATGAAATCAATGATAGATTTATCGAAATAACTTCGTCTCCATTACTGTTGGATATTAATAAACGAAGTGCCATTTGTATAATACACAAAACTGATGATCTATAGTTTGGAAGAGAAAACTGCTGTATTAAATATTTTAATTCGGTTTATCATTTAAAAATTAATATCTTAAAGAATTAGATCAATGTTGATACATGATAAACTCTGAAACAACTTTCCGTAATAAAATCCCACACGTTTCAAACCGATTTTTTCGATAAGTGTTAAAACATAAATAAATTAAAGTTTTTAAATTATAAAAACACTTGAAAAAAGCCATCCTTTGGAGGGCGAAAATTACATTCGTTTTTGTAAATGGACTCCACCCACCCATATCTGATTTAAATGGAACTTTAACATTTTTATTGACACTTCCTTTATAAGGGAGCGCATACCCACTTTGAGTGTCTCCTTATTCAACTCAGAACTTTCAGCTGAGTCGAATGGAATAGGTGTTAAAGGGTATTTCTAACATTTATTGAACCCTACTGTAAGAGCGGGTGCCCACCTCTAAAGTGACTTACATTTAACACAGTTTTTTGACCTGATTTGAATGGTATATGTGTAGAAGAGTATTTTTAGCATTTTTAAGACTCCATCTGTATGAGAGGGTGCCCACCAACTCAGACCCCACTTCATGACCTCCTCTCTTCGGTCTGAATCCATTGATTTATGTGGACATTCAACAGTGGCGCGTATAGTGCTATTCAAACAGTTTCCCCCCATATTTTCATATTTATATATTCTGATTTTTGTTAGCTCTAATGAAATACTTTACAAAATTTACAAAATATATTATTTGGTACCTACAGTTTATATATACTTTATTTACGAAATTTACTTATTTATTTACAGTATAATTTTTCAATTTCCAAGTTTATCACTTAAGCGTTTATCACAATATTTTATAGGTTTAACCTTAACGATAAAATATTTAATAATCAACACATAACGGCTCCCCAAAGGAATCATTATATAGAATCAATAAAGGAATTAGGGATAAAATAAAAAATCATTTTTATTCCTTAAATGGAGTTAATATTGCAAATTTACTAACGAACTTATTTACTGGTATAATTTATTTCGTGAAACTAAACGGTCAGATAAGCTAAACAAAAAAATTGATTAAGAAATACGACCGTTAGCTGAATTTTGTCCTATATTAAGAATGCAAAAAGTGTCACCGATGAGATACGTATTTTTTCAAAATTGAAAATCATTAAGAAAAACGCAACTAATTCGAATGCTGAGTGACACAGTGGGATGTGGGAATAAATTTCCAAATGATTATAAAAATTATATCAATTTCTATATGCAGATGTTTCTATCTTTAACATCTAACAGTAGCAATAACCATATAAGTATAAATTAAATAAACTGAATAACTTGATACTAATTAAAGGCACCAACGAATATTGGAAACCGATAATCGTGCAATTTTAAATATTTTATTTGGGAAAAGGACTTTATTTATAAACAATTTTTGAACGTAAGCGTAGATGTAATATAATTATAGATGAATTATCCGATAAACTTTTTCTAAGAAAAAATAAAACATTTTAACATATAAATAGCATGCACTTAAAAATAATTAAAAGTATTTATTTCTCCCAAGAAATCCAATGCTTTTAAACTAATATGTTTAAGCGAGCAGTCTGTTGCAGATATATATATATTAACTTTTTTAAAGAGCATTTTGTTTTCTGTAAATATAGCTTCTTTGTGTTTTTTTTCTGTGTGTTTCACTGTAAATTTAGCTTTAGCCTTAAATTTAAGTGTAAACTAGTACTCGTGCGAAAACACACGATACTTTACATAACCTTTTTTTGTGGCCACACAATATTAAATAATACTATTTATCAAATGCTAGTTAATCAACTTAAGTTTTATTAATTAATGAATATTGTTTAACTAAATGTCTAGCTTTAAATTGTCAAAAATAGACTATGAAATTGTGAAAAATTTAAGGCCCGAGCCAGGATCAAATGTCAGTCTTAAGCCCGAGCCCAACAAAAGCTCTATGAATTTAATTATTTAAAGCCCGGCCCGATTTTACTTAAAAAATCTTATTATCCCAGTCAAATTCTGACTTAAACTTTTACATATCTATTTTGATTTTAATTATAATTCATTTATACTTATTTGTAAATATTGATTAATTTTAATAAATTTTTAAATATTAACTATTATTTTTAATATACCTAAATAAAAATTTTGGACTTTTTATTTTTTTGCAAAAAACCAGACCCGTTACAGTTTTTAAAAATGAAACCCAAGCCCGAAAAAGCCCCATACAAAACGTCGAGTACCCGAAAATTTGCGGCTCAATTCATAGAATGACAGATTTTGATGATGACTATAGGCTAAGTCTTTATTATTATTATTAGTTAATATTAGTGTACTTAGCATTGAGTTGTGATGCAGTGGGAATTTAGTAAATGATAATTAATCTTAATATGATACATAATTTCTTATTATTATAATAAAGTTTAATATTAATAATAACACAAAAATTTAAAATTAAAATAATCAAACTGTAGACACGATATTATAAAGATTTTAAGTTAGTTTTACTTTAAAGTTTACTCTAATTTATTATTGCTCTGATTATCATTTTATTTATTCTATATCGTATGCTTAACTGACATTCATAACTAACATGTACCCACATTTTAATTTCGCTTTAATAATGTTTGTTGTAAAAATAGGTTGAGGCTCGAATTATCTATTTAGATT
Organism: Phthiracarus laevigatus; assembly: GCA_034700185.1. Lineage (NCBI taxonomy): Eukaryota > Metazoa > Arthropoda > Arachnida > Sarcoptiformes > Phthiracaridae > Phthiracarus > Phthiracarus laevigatus. The sequence continues at coordinate 2,842 of JAQIXJ010004536.1, read as the reverse complement.
ACCAAGATATAACAAATTTCATCACTCATGTAGTAAAATCCGAAAATAAATAGTAAAAATAAACAAGATTTTTATGTGTCTTAAATTTAATCCACGAGCTTTAAAAGTACTTCTTTAAGCAAATTATGTACATATAGCTAGTGACAAATTTAATTGTTACGAAACTTATCTTTATTTCAGCCATGTATTTTCTTTATATAGACATTATTACGATAATAACTCAGTGCAAAGATACTAATAAATCTATTAGAACTAACTAATTCAAAACTTAGTACTTAATAAATTATGATTTTCTTTTAAACAATTTTTAGGGCACTAAAGATCGAAATGGGTGGTAAATAAAATCAAAACAGCAAAACATATAGCTCTTTGAACATTGACCAAACTTTAGATATATTTAAAAGTATTTCTTTGATACACCAATAGATTCATGCTTCATTTATGCACTTTAAACTTCAAGAACTTATAAATAATAACTTATTACCACAATTAGAAACAATCAAAATATAACTTTAAAAAATATCATGCAAATAACTTATTAATAGCAACTGGAATTAAACATAACTATCAGCAGATCAGCCTAAGTCACTGAGGATACACAAACAAACAGATAAATGTGGTCAAATCTACAAGCGACTTCACAAATAGAAAGCGTGTTAAAAATTAATATGTAATAAAAATTTAAAAAAACTCTTATCAGAATAAATTGAGCTCATTTATATACACTGTTTTGTTCGAGTTTAAAATTATTCTTAAAAAATACAAAAGAAATTTTCCTAATTTTATGAAAAATTCTATAGATAAACAAAATTTTTAAATACTACCTTAAAAAGTATTTTTGTGCCAAATTTATACACTTCTTAAATTTCTGTTGATCAAACAACTCAGGAGTATTAATATTTGGCCTGTAATTCTCCGAAAGTGCGGAAACAGTTATCGCCTTCGTTTTAATGAGTCGGTATCGATTTTTTGCCCTATCTTTTACATCACTTAGATTCACTTAATTTGCTTGAATCCATTTTAACGCGTAACACAAATAACAGCAATATTCAATATGTTTTCAAAAAGAAATCAATTACTGCGAAACTACAAAAGTGATCGTCTTATTCTAGATTACAAGCAAAAACTAATTAATTTTTTCACAATTAATTGAAATTTTATTCCTGAATTAAAAAAACTTTTAACAATAGAAAAATAATACAGAGACTTGCAATAAACTTCGATGATTTTTAGTCCACTTATAATATTTAAACAAGATCGATACGGTCATAATATCTGACTTTAGTTAGTTTCAGTAGTTTTATTGTCGCTCCCTCTCCGTTCGCTAGCTCCCATTAGTTTATATTTTTTGTTATATGTTAATTATTGTTGAAACAGATGAAATCAAAAACAAATAATTAACAAAAACGCAACATTAGAATTAGTTGCGTGACAGAGTGGGATGTGGAAATAAAATTTCAAATTATTAAAAAAATATTATTATCAATTAATATATGCAGATGTTTCATTCTTTAACACCTTTCGAGTGTAATAATAGTATAACAGACCGTTAATGTACATTGCGGTGGAAAAGAATAGATAACGACTCCAGTTTTTGTTCAAACAGTAAAAAGTCACGAAATTGAAAATAAACTTTTTTTCTAATATTATAGATCACGAATTGCAGTGGTAATATTCTTAGTTTAATTTTAAACTTTATTTCGCCAAATATTTAGTATAAAAATGTATCGCAAAATAAGTTATTACAAGTAGTAACAAGTTATCCGGTTCACCGCTTTTTTTTATAAAATATTTACTTAGTACACAATATAAAACAAAACTACTAATAATTATTAATCTGCTTATAAGATGAAAAAGATAATTTAATTAGTTTAATTTTATCTTAAGTTTTATTAATTTTATAATTTATTTTTATATTTTCCTTACCTTAAAATTAGCTTAAAATATATTGTTTTTTTTGAAACACATGGTTAATTTATAAAATAAACAATCACTTAGATTAAAATAATAAAAATTAATATAATCATATTGTTAAAGACTCAATTGATTAAACATGAAATTTTTACTTTTCGAAAAATTAAGTGTGAATGCAATTATTCCTCATAAACTTTCAAAAAAATCTATTGGTTTTCAAGTTTTTCAGCAAATGATTATGTTATTTGCAAAAGTCAAAAAGAACTTATTCATACCGACATCAAAGTTTGTTTACCTCATAATTGTGTTGGAAGAGTCGAGTTAAACTCGTTTTTGGCTTTAAAATTTTCTTTTCACATTATATCTTGTCTAAGTGATCAAGAATCATGCGGAAATATAATTTTGTCAATCTATAATTTAGGCAATGATGAGTTTATTATTAAATAAGTTGAGAATATAGCAACATTGTTTATCGAAAAAATAAAAACAGATGTTGAAGTATTCGAAATTTATCGAAATAATTATGTTGAAGAAAACACCGGACATGAGGTAATAGACAGAATAGGATGTACTGATAAAGATTGTAAATTTTGTAAAACTATTTATATGAAGTCAAATAAATGATCTACTTTATTTTTAATTTAACACTTAAATGAATATGTATTATGATATAAGATTTGAAGTTCCTAGTAGATGGATTATATTTGGTCCATCTGGTTCAGGAAAAACTACATTTATCACAAATTTATTATCTTCTAAGAATTTGTTTAAGAATTCATTCAATAGAATTGTATAATGTTCCGGAGGTGGAATTATAAACAAAAACATTCATAGAGAGCTCACTATTCTTAGATAATGCATACTTATGTACCAAAAATATAAGTTTCTCAGCCAATATAAAAAATGCTAAATCGGTTGATTAAAAAAA
>JAQIXJ010004535.1:0-10663 GCA_034700185.1 Phthiracarus laevigatus | reverse complement strand
AAAGTCAGTACATTCTGGATTGGATCGAAGCCTGTAGTCTTTATATTTGACTATGAAATTGTTAAAAATGTGTTTAACAAACCAGAATTTTCTGGAAGACCTGAATCTATTTTTCATTTAATTGATTTTGGAGATATATTTGGTTTCCGAGATTATGACCTTAGAGTAAAACTTCATCGAAAGTTATCGATTGAGGCAATGAGGTAATAAAACATTTAGTCTCTATTATTCACTCATTCAACAGACTCCTTATTAATTTATAAAATTTAGACGTTTATTGTCAAATAACAAAGTTTGTTCACTTATTAACAATGTTACAAATCAAGTTGTGGACAAAATGATAACAAAAGAAAACAATCGACCATTTTTCGTTGAGTCATATATATCGGAAATCGTTATTCAAATATCTTCCACACTTACATTCGGACATAACTATGATATAGGCGATCCTATATTGAAAACAATACACGATTGTTTTGATGCGCTCAACAATGAAGTGATGAAATGTACATTAATCGATTGTGTGCCATTCACTAAAAAGTTTATAAAATTAAATAAATCAAATTTATCGAAACTCCATGTTCTGAAAACATATAATCAAAAGTCTTTGGTTGTTTATAAAAATGGTTTAAAAAATGGAATGTTTGATAACTTTACGAACGCATTGATAACAGCTCGAAATAATATAATAGACGAAGGAAATACTGATAATGGAAATTTATTAACTGATAAAGAAATACAATCGATATTACTATCGCTATATATAGGTTCGTTTATTATAATTTAAATAAATTATAATTATTTAAAACTAGTCCTATATCTGCATAAAAATGTAAAGTATTAGTATTTAATTTTAAAACTCATTGTGAAAACAATTACAAAATGAATTTTAAAGTAAATCAGTTGTAAATATGAATAAAAACCCCCATTCATCGAAAGACTATTAATTGTTGCTTATATTGATTTTAAACCAAGATGACCAGATGCCAAATCCCATATTTTATAACTGTAAAAAGAAAGACTAACAGAGGTACTGATGGACAGACAGACGTTGTCAAATGTTTACATGGACTTTATAAAAAAAACTTGGCTGAAAAAATTTAATTTTTTCATTAATAATAGTAAACTTATTTATTTTATAAATATAAATTTTTTAATATAAGGCACAAATGATACAACCCATGGAACAATGAATTGGATGTTGTTAATAATTTCACATTTCCCAAAAATTCAAGATAGATTAAGAGAAGAAATTAAGAACGAATTGGGTAATATGTTTTAACAACTTACAATATTAATTAATAAGTAAAATTAAACAATGAATTTTGTAAGCTAATGTCCGAAATGTCTGGTTCCAGTGTCGGTTATCAAAAAAATGGAGGCTAATATTTAATCTCGTTGGGCTCGGTTTGTGATTGAAATTTTTTAGCACAAAACCCTTATTTTAAAAACAAAATTTTGAGAGCTTTTAAAATTTAAACTTTTTTTGTATATAATTATGTGCTGGAATAGTCTTTTGTCTTATTCCACTCTATTCCTTTTTATTCCACTCTCTTTTACTCTATTCCACTTTATTCCACTCTATTCTACACTTACCCGAATGAGAGCACTTTGTATTGCATGTGTGTATTGTATATGCAATTTATAAAACATTGCGATCTTACTCGCGTATCCGTGGAATAAAGAAAAGTCTTTGAATACAATACTTCTAGAACTTTTAAATATATATAATATCTTCTGTTATTTAAATTATTTAAAATGATGAATAATTGGATGGATTTGTGTCGAATTTGACGGCATTGTATTCAGTAGTTAACAAAATAGTATTATTTAAAAATATTATAATTTAAAATTTATCTTTTAGGCATTAACGCACCAAAATTTGAAGATAGAAAAAGATTCCAATATTTGAATGCATTTATTTTAGAAGTGTTAAGATTTAGACCAATAATACCAATCGGAATATTTCACAAAACTCTATCAAAAGCGGATATTTGTATGCATAATAAAAAGATTACTTTTTTATTCATATTAGTTAAATATCAGTAGGATATTCGCTGCCGAAGCATACAATAGTATTCTCGCATTTATACGCCATTTGCAATGACCCCAATTATTGGTTAGAACCTGAAAAATTCTTGCCTGAAAGATTTTTGGATTGCAATGGTTTACTGATATCTAGTCGTTTCCCTGGCTTTGTTCCATTCGGTGTTGGAAAACGAATATGTGTGGGCGAAAAAATGGTAAACAAAATATTGTTTATACTGTTAGTTTGTTTTTTGCAGTCAACCGATGGCTATATGTTTGTGTTAGCAAATGGACCACAAAACGACGATTTTCTTTATAGGAAGAAATTCTACCCAATCGGTGTTTGTAAAGATTTTAAAGTTGTTCTGAAAAAGATTATCTGAACTTAGTAATTTTAAATAATGGTGATTGATAGTCATTAGCATTAAATTTAAGAAAAATAATAAATATCTTCAAAAAACTAACTATTATTAAATAAATTATCCTTATTAGGAAACAGAAAATTGTTACTTAACGATTGAACAGAATAATTTTAAATTTCGAATTATTAAACGATTCTATAAATCATAACTTTTTAAACAATTTTTTTACTTCTTTTGGCATTTTATCAAACTATTAATAAAGAATTTGAATTTTTTTCCAACAATTTTCAATTCCATATGTATTAACATTCTCGGGAAGACAGAATCCTTTTCCAAATTTGTTTACTATGTAAAATTCTACATCCGAATGTTCAAACATTAATGTTTTTGTTTTAGTTTTACTTGTTTAATAATTTAAAAGCTTTTCTATAAAAAAATGTTAGCAAATATCTAATTCATTTGTATTTAGTTTCAAAAATTTATTAAAAATTTATTCGACTATTTGTTGTGTTTAAAAAATAAGGGATTTAATGTAGGTAATCATACCCCACAATTTTGTTATACAAATGAAACGTGAACCTGACATTCGGATATCGGCTTACAAATTTAAGTTTTTATCCGTTTCAAGTAAATATTTACTTATGAATTAATAATGTAGTAATGGTTACCCAATTCGTTCTTATACCTTGTGATACTAGTGTCGCCATTAAAAGCACACTATTTTGCTTTTATGATTCCCCAAATTATTCAGTGTATTATCGAGATTATGATGATTGTTATAAAACGTAATCTAATAGTAAAATGCATGGAAAAATAGTGGAAACTGTTTACACCTGCAACCAAACTTCGTTCAAGTAATCCTTCCATCTTTTCTGCTTTTATTGTGTGCAATATCATAAACATTGATAGAATAAATAAAAGACAACTGAGATGTGCGGGAATAGTAAACTCCCACAATAATGATTTTAATTTGGGATGATGTGCTTTATATGGGCTCCATTGTTGTTCAAACGTTTATAAAAATGTTTGCATTCTATTGTTGTAAAAACTTATACTTTAAGTATATGAGCGCGCTTACAGTAACTAACTTTGTTTTATTTAACTCATTATTTTGAATATTGAGAGTTTGATTGCGTTTTAATCTTTTATTTAAATTAAAATAAGTTTATATTTTTGTTAGGTTTAGTAGGTTTAGTATATGTAATATTATTGTATAGGTTTGGTTATGTTTGGTTAGGTTTTGATAATAGTTATTGAATTAACAATGAAATTAAAATAAGTTTTAAAACATTGTTTACAACAATGCAGCTCATGTAATGCATAACCACCTAAATTTGCCATAAACTAGATTCTCTTGAATCACAAGTGTAGATAATTCTGAATTTTCGCCAATTGTTGAAATATAGCTTTCAATTTGTTTTACGTAAGCTTTATTTAATTCAGGATTTATATCTTGCGCAGTGTTATCAAAATATTGCCCAATATCGTTAATATCGTTCAAAATATAAACAAAATATAAAAAACATTGCATGTTTTTCTCATTTATAATCTCCCAAAAACATTGGGACAAATCAGACAAATCCTTTAATTCAACAAAATGAAATTTTAGGAAATAGTACTTAAATTTTTTAACAAATGTTTAGCATAACCTTAACTAAAGCTTAAGATCCTTTCATTTTATGTTACCTTAGGCCGATTCTTCTTGCTCTTAGTTAGCTAATATTCAGTGAATAAAATCATACATTTGCGTAAATAAAATTAATAGCTTAAAACTATATTGGGTGATGAATAATTTATACTCTTCTTGAGTGATTTTTAAAGTCCCATAAATGAGTTCGATTTAAAATCTGCTGACAACTAGGCCTTTGTTTTGCTAAATATGAAACACATTTTACACATGTCTGTTTCGCACTTTCATAGTTTGCATGTATTTCAACATCAACTTCATTGGTGTCGCTAAAATGAATAAAAATATGGTAAAATTATTCTACAAAAATATGATCTTTTTTGTTTTCGTTTTTTTTTTATTTTTTTACATAAACTATCATTTACGATGTAATTATAACGGCCTATTCTAAATGTTTATTATAGACTCAAAGTAAATCACTCAATGTTATTCAATAATTATATATATATATATAACATAAGACTTTAAGAAACAAAAAGGCTTATTTGAATGTTTTTATTCCAAAAATAAACATAGCAGTCAAAGTCTTTGGCTTTGTAAAAAATTTCTATTTTCCATTAATAAATACTTTTCGAAAATTTGTTTAATTTTTAACATGAATTTAAAATGCTGAATCACTTTATAAAAAATAGATATCAATAAATTTCTTCAACAAAATAGACAGACAATCAGAGTGAATGTCAAAATTAAATCCTTGAGAAAACAATAAAACTTTTGCTAATTTCAGTTTTCAATTTACGTACGAAAGACAAATGAAAGTAAGGATAATGTTAAATACTTCACTTTTAGAAAGTTATTATATTTATTAAAAATGAATTCTCCTTTTCGTAATCATTAATCTACAAAAAGCGGCACTAAATTTATTAATACCTGTTAAGATCAAAATTGAACAACTTTTCCATAACTTTTCCTAAGCTATATATGTCCACTTTTGTGTCGTATTTTCTTTTGTCCACTTCTGGAGCTCTATATGATGTCGTTCCCATATATTTAGTATGTGATTGATCGATATAATTGTGATATGTAGACAAACCAAAGTCTGTTAGTTTAACCTTAAAACCATTTTCTTCAGTTATTAACATAACATTTTCAGGTTTAAGATCTCTATGAATAATTGGTTTGTCGAGTGAATGTAAATATTGTACGCATTTTAATAATTGTATAAATACTTCACATACACATCTATATTCTTCTCTGGTTAATACATTCAGTTTGGTTTTATTCATTTGTTCAATATAAGAATTTAAAGTTATTGAACACAATTCCATTTTAATGTGAAGTAATAATGGCTTATATGGAGAATATAATAAATTATAAGAACTAATATTCTGTGGAATATCTACTTCAAACGAACCGATATAATAGTTGTTTTCTATCCACCAATCAAAACATGAAACAACAAAATCAGTATTAAGTGTGCTTAAAATTTCAATTTCTTTTAAAGTGATGTCTTTCTCTTCACTAATGAATGGAATTTTTTTAATAGCATATGATTTGCCATCTGTGTTAGATATAGCTTCAAACACTGTGGAAAAAGCACCAGAACCTAGCGATCGAAGCTCTTTAAATCTGGTTGTGTACTCGTTCAACAATTTAACGGTTTGTGTGTTACTTGACATTTTTAAAAGTAATCTATGCTTAATTAACAAATAAATTATGAGTTATAAAATGTTATTTTTTGAAATAAAGCAAATTATATTTATTAAATATATTTCTAAGCATTAATCTTCTATATTTTTATGTTGGTAAGGCTGTTTTTTGTCCGTATTTTCCGACCAAAAGGTAAGAGATACAATTACACCATAAGCAGAAAAATTATTGCCATTTTACTGAGGGACTCGGCAAAAATAAATAAAATTTTAAATAAATTAGTTTAAGGGAGGTTTAGGTGGGGTGAAAGTACGAAAAGTACAACGACATATAAGTTTCTGTAGAAAGTTGCGAAAAATATATGTGCGCTTGCTATTCACAAATTGTTTAGTTTAATAAAAGCATTTTGCATTTAGAGCCTTCTTTAGAGCCTATTTTAATAAAAATTCAAATTGTTTTACATCTAGAAACAAAGCACATAACTATTTACTAGTTTAGCTTACTTGCTGTGTAAGAGATTTGTAAACGGGCCCCCGGAGTGTGACCCCCGACACTTTCCGGCCCGGGTCGGGTCCGAGCCTAAAAGGAAAAATATCGGGCTGTGTCTGGCCTTAGAGAAAAAACGTCGGGCTGGATCGGGCCTTTGTGTTTATTAGTAAAAAATTTTTTATTTAACAAATTAATTGCTTATACGAAGTTTTTTAATTTCTATTTAATAATGAAATTAAAAGTACTAAATAAAATCATGTAATAAAATAAAAAGAAAAGTTTTTATCATGTAATCAAGCTAATACTTAAAACGAAATGACTTTAGTTTATCTGGCCTATTCGGGCTTATGTTTTGTCAGGACGGGCCGGATCGGGCTTTAATTAAATCAATATTGTTGGGCTCAGGCCGGGCCTGGCCTTAATTTAACGGGACAAAGTCGGACTCGGGCCTGAAATTTTCTACGTTTCAGAAGTTTACTGTGTAACTAATGTGAAAACGTGAAGTACGCTTACAACGTGTATTATTATTATTATTGATTATCTCATATTTAAAGGTATTCATATTCAGTTATAAAGGAATATTTTTAGCTAACCTTTTTAAAAACGGATTTATGGTTTTGCCTGTCCGTCCATCAGTCAGTTTGTTATAAGTTTTATACTTGATAAAAAGCTGATTTCTTATATAATAAAGGGAAATTGCGTTTTTTATTTGGCTGAGAAACTTATATATTTGTAACATAAGTATGCATTATCCTTAAAAGGTGAGCTCTCTAAGATTGTTCCGTTCTTGTTATTAAAATAATTATTATAAAATATAAGAACAATTTTAATAAAATTACTTCATCTCTGCCGCCAACTGTTCAATTGTAATTAAGTTTTCCAGTTTTTTTCTCGTTTTCTGATTATCTTCTCTCCTGGCTAACGACTAAACACAATCCAAATACTTTGGATTCATTTTTGGGAAATTCTAATTAAAATATTTTTTAAAATTTACCGACCACTAAACCCTCATAATCAATAGCTATTAATTTTTAAATTTTTATTGTTAAGTACGCCCCTCTTGACGAGACCCTTTAAAGGCTTTCCTCGCAGCATTTTTTTACATATATTTCAATGTTCTTTTTCAAAATAAAAGTGGTTTTAATGAAACCGGCTTAAGACTTTCGAAAAGTTTCCCTTTTAAGCTTGAGTTTAGCATAGACTATGATTAATTCTTAGCTCGTATAATTTAATTTAAACTTCTTCAATAAAATGTTTTAGACAGGAGGCAAATTAAAATTAAGATAAATTAAAATAAATTCCTTTGACATATATTAACGTTAACAACACGAAGCTGGGTGTAATTACAATAAGTTTAGGTTTAAAAGAGAAAATAAAATTTTCATTTAATCTAAAATGTTTACGTAGCCCATAATAAATTATAATAAAAGCTTATTTAATACTAATTTTAGTTATAAAAATAATAAATTGATTATTATTTTTAAATCTATAAGGAGCCTGAATAATATTATTTTATTTCATTATTCTAGAATATCTACAATAACATTTTTCGCATACTTTTATTAGAAATAAAGTGTTAGTAAAACAGATTACATTATCAGTATAATAACAATAAAATGCTAAAAAGATAATTATGGCGAGACATGTTTCAAGAAATAAATCCGCATTGTTCGCTGACATTACATAATTTATTATATTGCAATTAATTGAATAATTAAAAAAATGTTAATTTTGTCATTAATCGCAAGCATTTCAAGTGTAATAAATTATTAACTTATATTAATGACAAACCTCAATACTTTGAAGTATACTTCGATGCAAACTAATAAGTTTAATGATAGCTTAATAATTGTATTAAAATCAGCTTTCCTTTACCATTATACATATAAAGTTATACTTTATTATTTATTTTCTACAAATAAAAAAACCTAATTATAATAAATTTAACTGTAGTACTTTAAACACAGTAGCAGCAGCTTAAAATAAACCACCCTTATTACAACTAAAACAGCAACCAACTAATGTTTTATGTGCCCTCTCTATGCATTTGATATTGTATTTATGATTAAGTTTTTGAAATTGTAACCATACGGTTAGATATGGAAATTGAAATAATAAAATTGGATATATATATAGTTTACATAAATACAGTTTATTTAAAGTTTAATTTTACTAAATTTTAAGTTATTCAAAGCATACTTTTAACAATAATTTTTGAGATAGTGATACCTTACTTTAAAAACAGGGATACGAAAAACTTTTGACTGTTTCCTCCTTTATAAAAAAAATTAAAAATGGTTTTGAGTAGCTTTCAAGTTCTAGCGGGTTGCGTTCGGGTAGTTTTAAACAGCTATAGATGAGTTATTTTCAAGTATAATAAAGCGTATACTGTATTATTATCTCGAAAACATTATATCTTTCAGTTTTATGTTTTAGTAATAAAATATGCAAACAAAACTTTTTATCTTTTGAATTGATTGAATTGAGCGTAAGTATTTAACTATCTATTTATGTTTTTGCCCTCCCGTCATGTTCCAATCTAAAATTATAAATTAATCTTAGTTATGCTTTCAAATGACTTGTATTCAATCAATTAAGTGTTATTACGACGATACCTAAGATCTTGATACTTTATTGGATTCAGTTTTAAAAGGTTATCGTCTCCTTTCTTTTGATGTAATTTTCGATCTCACTATCAACAAAAATTGTAGTTCATTCGAATGTATCCTTTAATTCTAAATCTTTGGTATAGAATCGCAAACTTGTACGTAATTGGTACCGGATCATATTAAAAACAACGATTTTCAAGAAATGAATAAAAATATTAACGATTCTGCTATCTATTTTCTTAATAATTTTAATGTATCAAATATGCACGAATTTGATTATATGTTTCAATTGTTTAGCGATTTATCGACATTGAAAAATATTAAAATAACGAAATAAAATTTTGATCGAAATACAACCAAAAAATTTGCGCATATTTTAGATGGTCGTAACGTATTTGTTAGAAATAATTTTGGGAATTGCTTTTTTTCCTCAATTAGTCTCGCTTTATTCGGTCATAACTTTTTAATCAAACTTTTCGATTATTTACGATTTTATGTGTAATACGTTTTAAATCCGAAATTTTTATCGACAAATGATGAGTTAGAGGCTCTTATTCGCGATTTGCCTGTAATTGATACAAGTATAACACGTTTAGGAGGTTTAGTTAATATCTACTGTTTAAAAACGTTATCGAAGGGGTTTAATCGAAAGATAATTAACATTTATGACGAGCGAAACGATATAGTAATGCCTGAAAATGTGGTAATTCCAAACAAAGATATTCATTTTCCGATACGAGTGATATGGACATACGATAAATATTCACAAATTTTTCATATACAACTTGTTTTATAGTTTATTTTTTACATGTATTTTTATATATAAGCATTAAACTAAAAATTATAACTTCAAAAAGCGAGCTTTCTGATAACGTGTCGGTCTTGTTATATTACTTTGCAAAATACGCCCCTATTGCACTTCAAAGCTTGAAAAACATCCATTGAAATTTTCGTCTCATTTTTTACATATATCTATATACTTTATATATATTTCAATGTTCTTTTTCAAAATAAAAGTGGTTTCAATAAATTCGGCTTGACTTTCGAAAAGACTTGTAAGCTTGAGTTAAGCATAGACTATGATTAACTCTAAGCTCGTAGAACTTAATTTAAACTTCTTCAATAAAATGTTTTAGACAGGAGGCAAATTAATAATAATCTAATTTAAAATTAAGATAATTAAAATAAATTCTTTTAAAATATTTTAAAGTTAACAACACGAATCTGGGTATAATTACAATAAGTTTATGTTGAAAAGAGGAAATAACATTTTCATTTAATCGAAAAAATTTACCTAACCCATAATCAAATCAAATAAAATAAAAACTTATTTAATACTAATTTTAGTTTTAAAAATAATAAATTGATTAAAATTTTTAAAAGTGTAAATAACCTGAATAATGTTATTTTTATTTCATTATTCAAGAATATCTAGAATAACATTTTTCGCATACTTTTATTAGAAATAAAGTGTTAGTAAAACAGATTATGTTATCAGTATAATAACAATAAAATGCTAAAAAGATAATTATGGCGAAACATGTTTCAAGAAATAAATTCGCATTGTTCGTTGACATTACATTATTTATTATATTGACATCAAATGAATAATTAAAAAAATGTTAATGTTGTCATTAATCGTAAGCATTTCAAGTCTAATAAATAATTAATTTATATCAATGACAAACCTCAATAGTATTATAAATACTGTATATAAATATTTCGTACTTTAAATACAGTATAAACAGCTTAAAATTAGTGTTGTATAGTATTCTTGGTATAGGAATAGGAATAGAATAGAAATAAGCGAAAAATGACACGAAGAATAGAATAGGAATAGAATAGAAACAAAAAATTTTATAAAAGAATAGAATAGGAATAGAATAGAAACAAAAAAA
>JAQIXJ010004534.1:0-10664 GCA_034700185.1 Phthiracarus laevigatus | reverse complement strand
GATATTGTAGAATCAGTAGTCAATTGGTTTAATGATTCAAATAATCCTAAATATTCTCTTGTATAAATATTTTTGGTAAAATCTGGAGTATAAGCTTTAAGTGGATACTGTTGTCCATCTATGTGTACTGCTAAATAACTTAATTTATATGTTTTAAAATCATAAGGATTTTTTAGATACGTCCCCGAAAACGCATCATTAGGAACCAAAGTAATAAATACTCTTCGTGGTAAAATTCCATAAACAGCATTCTAGAGATCTAGAGATTCAATTATTTATTACGTCTAGAGATTGTCTGCTAAAAAATAATAAATTTTGTTAATATGGCTTTATACAATTGTATTTTACGATCAAATTAAAAATAGAAAAACTTAATGATATCATTTTTCCATTTTTCCCAAAACTTAAAAGTTTCACATATAAATTTTAACTTATATTTTACCTAAAAATAATAATTTACAGTTTATTATAAAAAAGTATTACACTGTTAATACTTGTACAAATAATTTACAAAGCTTATATTACTGTTGTTTCAATATGAGTTTTTCGATTTTAATTGTATTTCTATTTCGATTTTTTGAAATGCAATAATTTAAAGGACATTTCAATTCCAATTAATCAAAATTAAAATGCAAATTATATTTACATTTCAATTTCGATTTTGAGAAAAGGAACAACACTAGCTTACTTAGGAGTGTTTTTTCGTTCGAAATTATCGATTGAACATTGCGTCTTTGGCTTCTTTGTTTGTTGTTGTTATGTCTATTGCTTTTACAAAACGTTATCTTTTTCGATAAACGTGGCAATGTTTTACCACTACTGTGTTGTTTTAATGTTCGCTGATACCATCAATGCCCGATTTTGTGTAGATATAACTTCACTCAATGAATCGATTCAGTGTTTGGGTTTAAAACCAACTTATTTTAAAAGAGTCATTTAGTATGGTAATAATCGCGTACATTTTGTCTTTGACGTAGCTTTAAATTGTTGGCAGCTATTAACGGTTGCGTCGGTTGAATGTCAAACGAGTTATGATTTCATTCTTTGCCTTAGCGAATGTCGAACATGATAGTGAGTGATGGTTCTAATCGATAATGATCCAGTACTTCCACTATGTCAAAATTAAGAGGTGTTTTGACAGGTTCAGAATAATTTTTACCATTTCAAGTAGGCATTTAATGGCCACCTATTGTATTGATTTGAGAATCTCAACTTTTTTAAAAATTAAACTAACAATCAATATGCACTTTTTATCGCCAAGTTATTTGTCGACTGCGCTATTTGATATGAGGTGTTGTGCTATAGTACTAAATTTTAAAATTTTCGTTAAACTTACTATAATGTTTTTTAAATAAAGTACAAAATAATTTTTGATGAAACATCTTGACAATTGGAGTCATGTTGGCGAGTAACTGTTTCTTCTAATTTCATACAAATGTTGATTATAAGTACTTTTACCAACCATCTTTCAGAAAAATTCTATCCAAATTTTCATATATTTTCCGAAAAACGCCGTTAAAATCATTTACGATACTATCTGCAATATCGACATTTTCCGTAACCATATAAAAAGCTTCCTATTTCTTTACAATTTTGATGGTAGGCAGCATTAAATTTTAAGATTTTCGATAAACTTAGTATATTTTTTTAGCTCAAATTTTATATAAATGCAGTTGTACTGTTTTTGACCATGTCTGTCTGTCTGTCCGGCTGTACGTCCGTTCGTCTGTCCGAGTGTTAGCAAAACTGGTAGAGAACATGAAATACATTCATTTCTAAAGAATGGTAAACCCAATGAAATGAATTATCAGCCATAGGATTTTAAATTAATATCATCACATTATTCTTGCAGTGCTTTTATTTTATGTATTGTATTTTATGTACTATACTTTATAGCACAAATAGAATTATATATTTTCTAAAAAATTGAAGTTTTAATAAAATAAATTTCACAATACAAGTTACTAGCGACAAACTTGTTAACAACTTGTTTATGAATTATTTGATTAAATGATAAATAAACCATTTGAGTGATTTATATACGTACGCATATTTCACTTATTAGTAGCGTATAATAACAAACGCATTTGATTTGATCTTAAATTATTAGTTAAACTTTAAAATTTGTTATAAAAACAAGTGTTAAATCTTTGAATTATCGTTAGAAAAAGTTGTTAGAAGATTAAGCTTTAAAATTATTTTAAAATCGAGATAAAGTTAATCAAACCCTTAAATGAGACTTGGAAAAATATTGGGGCAAGACAGGATCTGGATTTAGAATTTTTATTGGATTGAACGGAACGGGGTTGTACCGTTTAATTATCGTGAAATGACGATATTGTAAAATTCGCTATATTAGTTCCTAAAATCCGAAAATAATTAACTATTTTTGTGTAAACATAGTAGAATTTAAATTTTTCAGTTTTAAAACAAAATTACAGTAAAAATTCAAATGGAAAAAAATTATTTATGACAAATAAGATTATAAGTTGTTTTAATGTTTTTTGACAATGGTTTTATCTTGTATATCTGTCACAGTTAAATGATTTTACCTTTTTTGATGTTAATTATTCGACTTGGTACTTTGCATATT
Organism: Phthiracarus laevigatus; assembly: GCA_034700185.1. Taxonomy (NCBI): domain Eukaryota; kingdom Metazoa; phylum Arthropoda; class Arachnida; order Sarcoptiformes; family Phthiracaridae; genus Phthiracarus; species Phthiracarus laevigatus. The sequence goes on along the minus strand of JAQIXJ010004534.1, from coordinate 8,071 downwards.
TCGCTTGAAAGATCGATTAAGACAATAGTGTGAAATAAGATTTTGCAAAATTGAGCTGTATATCATTTTGTTGCATTTTTATTGGCTTGGCTATTAAAAGTTTGTGCATATAGACGTATGATTATTAATTAAGGTGGGACAATCTTTAAACTTTAAAAAGTTAGGGAAAACATTCTGTTGAAAATTTTAAATTTAGATATTATATTAATGTTAGTATAGTGAAGTAAATAAAATACAAGCGAGATTAGGATGCTTTTGGTGCTATTGTGGGATAGATTTTAAATTTTTGAACCAATTATGATAGAGTTGAACTTGAACTGAAACTCTTTATTTAAGTATTTACAAAAAAAATATAATGGCAAAAATTCAAAAAAATCATTTAAACCTAACTTTTTATCTAATTATTTTTATGGCTTAAAAATTAAATCAAAAAAGAAATTGTATTAAATGGATTCGTAGTTTTTAAGCAACTAAAAATCGATTAGACTTAATTATTTTAATTAAATTATTCTCCGATTAATGTGAGTTTATAAAGAATTTTCATTATAATTTTATAATTGTAAAAAAGATGTTGTAAATGTTAACTCATAAGTAGTGTTGTTGCGCTTTTTGTTATATAAAAGGAAAATACATGAGATTTCGACTTTTACTATTGCTTGAAGTAAAAGTAAAATACAAGCGAAATAAAAAAAATTGTTAAAAAAGATAGGAAAATACAAGTTTAATAAAATAATTTTTAAATCGAAGGCAAAATACAAGTAAAATGAAAAATTTTCTTAAAAGTAAAAGCAAATTCGAATTGAAATCAATATAACCAAAAGTAAAAGCAAAAGACAAATTATTTGGCTTTTATTTTTAAAAATTGTATTAAAAAACGAAATAAAAAAGCAAAAGTAAAATAAATATTTTAATTTCACTTTTGTTTGAAGTAAAATACAAGCTAAATTAAAAATTCTAATAAAAACAAAAGCAAAAAACAAGTAAAATAAAAATAAAATAAAAAGAAAAAGCAAAAGACAATCTTTATCAAATTAAAACTCAAAAGCAAAAGTAAAAGAAAAGCAAAACTAAAATTTTAAAATTAAACAACACGACTCATAAGTCATTAACTTATTAATTTTAAAATTGGTTTTAAAAGTATTAGTACTGCACTTAAAATAATCAATTATAATAACAAAATCGGATGAAATACAGTTTGTCATAATTTCGAATCTATTGCATTATGAAAAATTTGTATCTCCAATCCATAATTTCATTAAATGCATTTAAATATTTTACAACATATCATGTACTGTGGAGGAAATTTTTTGGAATTCCTGTCACGTCACTAATAAATTTTACTTTACAAATAGATTCTAGAGATTTCATATAAATCATAATAGCTTTATTTTAAAAATCTATTTAAAAGTCTTTATGCTAATATCTTATTAATTAATTGTTATATAATTCAATGTTACTTATTAGATGTTTTATAATTAGTATTTTTTTTGCCTTGAATGTAATTACAACAACTGTAGCTAATGTAACTCAATGTTAAGAAATCTATAAAGCTTAAATGTATTCGTTACCATTTAGTACACTAATATTCTAAACATAAAATTCAATTGTGATTAAGTTGTGATGCTTAGGTAACATATTCTAACACTGAAATAACTTTTGTTTGGTGTATAAGTTACGCGTTAGCTCGTTAATATCTGTCCGAAAGGTATTGAAAATATCATGACTATTAATTTATCAATGTTTTACTAATACCTAATAAAATATATATCAATTTATATACACATTAATTAAGAAATTGTCATTTGAATTAAATTAATTTAATAAAATTAAAAAAACTACTTTTTGTTTATCTGCAATGTTGCTGTTTACTTTGCAATTCTATCACCTTGATTAACTTATAATACTTTGTCTTCAAGTTTTCCTAATATATAAGTGTTAACACTAAAATCATTATCAATTACTGCGGTAAGAATATCGCTAAAGTTATCAGAAGCTAATCCTTAGCTAGGTGCTATATAACCGTACTCTTTAGGCACATTTTCCAATATGATATCACATAAAAAGTTTTTATTTTTGGTAAAAAAACAATCATATGCACTATATAAATCTGAAGAGGCCGAACCGGAATTTATTTCATTGGATTAGTAATAATTAAAAATATTTTTTTTATCTGACTTTTTAGACATATATGGATTTAACTTTGTCCGTCTGTCCGTCCGTCAACACTCTTATTCTAATTAAGGGATTTTGTTCTATACTTTAATAAATTGATTTAACCATTTTCTTATTCTAATTAAGCGATTTTAAACGAAATATTATTCTTATAAAGTGATATTAAGCTATTTTTTATTCTAATTAAGAGATTTAAAACGATATTTTATTCTGTAATAAAAGGATTTCCAAGTTAATAAGGCCAATAAATTGGCAAATATAAGCATAAAAATGATTTAAAAGGCTACTAACTTGGTATAAATTACCAAAAAAATAGATAAATATTGGAAAAATAAGGAAAAAATTGGAAAAATAAGGAAAAAATAGGAAAAAAGGCAGAAATTAACAAAATAAGGCTAAAATTGGAACGGAATATTTTTATGAAAACAGTCTTAATAATGTCAAAAATAGACAAAATTGGTTAACATTTGATCGGGATATTCCGTTTTTATATTAACATTAATACAATAATCATAATATTCGGATAAATGTTGCCAAAAACCGAACGAGATATTCCGTTTTAATTGTAATTGTAAAGACTATAATTTAAAAATAGACTTGATTATTGAATTGTTTTATATCCAAAAAATGTCACTTTGTACACTCAACATCTTTTTATTAATGAATAATAGGAGCTAGGAAATGGAGAAACTAAATAAACTAAATTTACAAAGGCAGGTTTAATGACATGTAGAGCCCCCATTTTAAAGCTGTAACTATCTTTACAATGTAAGATATTATGACCGTTTCAGCGACCATATACTAACTGTAACTAACTTTTAAAATCAAATATAATGACTGCATCAGCGACCATATACACACTGTAACTAACTTTACAAAGTCAGATAATACAACCGTAGCAGCGAGTATATACTAACTGAAACTAACTTTACAGTCCGATATTATGACCTTAACAGAGACCATATACTAAATATAACTAACTTTACAAAATCAAATATTAAGTCCGTTTCAGCGATCATATACTAACTGAAAATAACTTTATAAAGTCAGATATTATAACCGTATCAGTGACCAAAAACCCACTATAATTATCTTTGCAAAGTCAAATATTATTACTGTATCAGATTGCATATACTAACTGAAATTAGCGTTACAAAGTCAGATATTATGACAGTTTCCGCTACATTATACTTAATGTAACTAAATTTACAAAGTCCGATATCATGACTGTACTAACTAACTTTTATTTACTGAAACTAACTTATAGTCAGATTTTATGATCGTTGCAGCTACCATATACTTATTGTAAATCAGTTTATAAAGTCATCTATCATGACAGTGTCAGCTCCAATAAACTAACTATAACGAACTTTACAGTCAGATATTATGACCGTTTCAGCGACCATATACTAACTACAACATAGTTTACAGTCACACAAAATGACTGTATCAGCGACCATATACTAACTGCAACATAGTTTACAGTCAGACAAAATGACTGTATCAGCGACCATATACTAACTAAGTTTTTGAGGCACCACCATTATTTAATTTAGTTCAATCTAATTAACCACCACAACCAAACTTTATTATTAATTAGTCGTTTTAAACTTGTTTTATATAATGAAAAAGAGTTTTGCTGATAAATTTCGAGTCAAATAACTACTTTAAATAAACGAAAAATAAATTACTTTTTATTAAAATGAAATATTTAAAAAAACAAAATAAGAAATAACGCGTTTATTTTTTTATAAGTCTGTTAAACTTCCATTAATAGACGATTTATAATTGAAGTTGATTGATTAGAAATAGAACCAATCTTTAAAATTTAATAAACGACATGTTTTTTAATGATAAACATTTGCATAGACATCTATTATAGAGAAAAATAGAAATATAGAAAATCTTATGTATCACAACGTCCTATCGTTAATGAAAAATTATATAGAATTTTGATGTTATAAAATCTATCTACATTGATAAGTTTTGCTAATAAACTACTTAATCAAAATATTATATAAAAGCATTTTTTTTCACTGAATTCTAAAAAAATTAAAGCATTTATTAAAAAAACTGTATTAATTCTGTAAAATATAGTTTGAACTTAACTAAATAAGAATGATTTAAATTTAATGGACTCACGTCACGGGTGTGTTATACGCTAGATTCGTTTTAAATTTTATGACAGAATTACAAATTAAATACCGGATTTGTTTATGATTAGATTAATTTGTGAAATTTTATAAATTGTCAGAGATAACCCACCTTATGGGATAACAGTTAATTAAGTTTATTCGGTATCAATTGTAATTCTGTTTTTCTTTCAGTTTAATTTTCATTTCACTTAACATTTTCTTTCCAAATTAAGATATTATCGAAAATGCAAAGTATGTTAATAGTTGTTATTTGCATAATAGACAACTAACGCGGCTGACAAAAGCCTAACTTTTGTCAACGTTAATCTATCTGGCGCCTAAGGTTGAAACACATCTATAATTACTTTTGTGATTTAAAATTTTTTGCTTGCTTTAGTAATAAACTGGGATTAAGTCAACTGGATAGTAAAAAGAAATTCAAAATTTCTAGAATATCTTTCCAGCCAAATAAAAATGAGTGGTCGCATGAGTTCATCAGTTAACATTATTTGAATTACCATTTGGTTGAAGTGTTTCGATATCTTTTTTTCTGAGCTTTTCATGCTTTTACTATCGTTAATGTCCGTTTCATTGTTGAATTGCTTTAGCGTAAGCTGTAAGTAAAATTGGTGTTATTGATACTTTTATTATGTACAAACATGCATCAAGAATGTTAAGTTTTGGATTAGGATCGGCTGCTCCACCAGAAATAGCACTAGCAACTAAAAAAATGAAACTGTCTTTTGTTTAGTTAAAGTGATTCTAATTGGTACACCATTTATAAAAAGCCTGTCTGTTGAATATATCACCGTGTAATCTTCCATTTAAGGTAAATTCTTTAATTGTATTAATAATTGCACTTGAATCAGTATCTACTACATCCGGATCATCTTTAAATGAAACAAGTCCTGATGATCTTAAATGTGTATCAAATGAAAGCTTATTATTACTAGTTAATAATTCAATCCATGATCTGTATGGATGTGTATTTGAACTTTGTGATACTAAAGTACCACCTAAAAATATATCAAATTGTATTTAAAGGATAATAAATAAGTGATATTTTATTACCTTGGGTAGAATATAAATATTCCTTTCTTAAGATAATGTACGTCTCCGTTTACGACCTGTACCACTCTTAGGTGTCATTCTTTATGACAAGTCTTTTAAACTTCTTTATAATCCTTTCTTAATATTTGTTTTGGTTGATTGTTAGAAATCTTTCCCTTGTACTACTTCATGAAAAATATCTTTACTTGTGTCATAAATTTATTTACCTATAAACTTTAAAGCTAGTATTCCGTATTTTTTAGCAAATAAAGTAAGCCGGTTTGAACCTTTTTGTATAACTAGTGTTTGGGGATACTTTCTTGATGCTTGATTGACATAGTAGTTGTCATAATCACAAAAATTATCACATTTATTATACTTAATCATTTTTGTACAACATTACTTAAACAATAACTTTTTAATACTAGCACTAAGTCAAATAGACATTCATTTATATATGTTCAATTGGACGTAAAAGAAGAACAACAGTAGTCATTCCATTTTCCAAAAGTAATAAACTTTGTTTATCATCAAGTAAACAAATATTAATAGATTCAATTAAATGCATACGAACAGATACAAAAACCAATAGATTAAAATTAATAGAATTATTGTCCTTATCCAATGTTATTTTTGATATTATTCTAAGTAGATTGAGTTTTGAGTTTCCAAAATAAGATGACTCAATAATATCACTGCAAACATTCATATAGTTTTTATATGGAATATCGTTTTGCTGGGAATTTTCTGAATCAACTTTAAGTTCATCTGTATTTATAGAATCTTTTAAATCTGTTTTATAACTTATTTTTTAAAACATTGTAAATTTTTCAATAGGCTTCAAAGATAGTATCTTCTTTAGGTCGGATGTTTTCATCTGCATCAAAGCGTATAGTGGTTTTATTATAATAAACATTTTTATCGTTGAAAACATTTTTTGGAATTTGAACCTCGTTGTAGATTACATTTGTTCTTCTTCTTAAAGTATGATAACTTTTCATCGATGTTTTTATCGATGTCATCCATATCAGTTGTTTGACACAATTGGTTTAACTTTTCGTTTAGATTATCAAATTTTGTTATAAAATCTTTATAAAAAATTTTTTGCAATAATATTTTTTCTCTATTACCATCTTTTATAACTAATGAGAAAGTCATTTCTGGAATATTACATTTTTTTGGTATGCTTATGCTTGTGAAAAAGAGCAACTTCCATTTTTCGATTCTATTCAACATCTTTATCAAGCTGATTATTAAAGTTCGTTGCAGTGTTTTCTGGGTGATAATCTTTGCTATCACTAGAGAAAAAATTTATTAAAAACGTTTTGTTGTACAAATCATTCATTTTATTTAAATAAAGTTGTACATGTATCAAATGTTATTTTTTTAAAGTAAAATTTCATTATCATTAATAAAAAAATTATTATTACAAAATAAAATGTATTTGGTTATTTATAAGTTTGATTATTATGGTTTATTAAAAACAAAGCTCAAAATTATTAAGCTATTAAACAATTTATTTATTTATTTTACTGTCTGTAATAATTTCGACATCTAAAATATAAAAAAAGTTTTATTACTTTGATAATAAAAAGCTCACATTCTTAGTACCAGTGTCACTTTCAGTCAAAGCAGTTGAGACAGAATTTTGTTCAATTTGTGTTCCAGTATTTTTCTTTGCTTCATTAAATCTATCTAAGATATAAACTGTTAACAAAAACGTTTATTTAAAATGTTGACGTTTTTTCTTCATCTAGTTTTTTGTTTTTTAGATTTCGGGTTGTTTTCGACCTTTTCTAATTCTGTAAAACACAGATTTATTTAAAGTTTTTAAAAGTTTTAAGTAACCTTCATTTTTTCCTTTAGTCGATCCCGTAGTTGAAGGAACAATCGCAGATGTACTCGGTTTTGGAAGTGTATACAAAGTACCATTCGGTAAAAATGTAGCATTTGGTTTAATGTTTAAAACAAGAGTAGAAGTAAGAAGAACAGGAACAGGATTGGTGTTTGTTTCAGCTGTTTTGACATGTGTAATTGATTTTTAACTAAATTAAAAAAATTGTTATCGTCCAGTTTTCCTTGTAGTATAATTAAATCACGACATAGACAGTTAAAATACAATATATTATTAACAAAGTCATGTTTTAGAATTCCCATGACTTTTGGGGCCTGGCCATTACGACGGACCAAATGTATTCCGTTCTTACATGCAGTTTCTTGTCCAGAATTAAAAAAAATGAACAAAGTAATTGAATAAAAAAATTGAAATACTTATAAAGTTAGAGCAAAATAAAATAATCTTTATACTTTGATTGTTTTGAACATTTGATATTATTGTTGACATTATTTGACAAATATTAATATTAGCTTTTTGAAAAATACATTTTTTTGCAATTTAGTTTGCATTCATAATTGGTTCTATAAAATAAAACAGTTTGTATTGAATAATTTATTAGTAGACTGTTTTTTTCAAGAAATTGTTTTTAAATACAATTTATAATTATGAATTAGGTTTTTTAGCTCACTTTGTAAAAGTCGAGCTATTGGATTTGGGATGTCCGTCTGTGTGTCTGTCTGTGGACTTTTTCAATTTTTATGATTTTTTCAATTTTTTCAAATTTTTCAATTTTTTCAATTGTGTGTTATACGCTAGATTCGTTTTAAATTTTATGACAGAATTACAAATTAAATACCGGATTTGTTTATGATTAGAT
>JAQIXJ010004533.1:0-10665 GCA_034700185.1 Phthiracarus laevigatus | reverse complement strand
GCTATCTGTCGCTAACTGTCGTTATATGTCGTTATCTGTTGTTATATGTCGTTATATGTCGTTATCTGTCGTTATCTGTCGTTATCTGTCGTTATCTGTCGTTATCTGTCTCTATTAGTAGTTATTTGTCGTTATTTGTCGTTAATTGTCGTTTTATGTCATTATCTGTCATCTGTCGTTATCTGTCGCTATCTGTTGCTATCTGTCTCTATCTGTCGCTATTAGTAGTTATCTGTCGTTATCTGTCGCTATTAATAGTTATCTGTTGTTATATTTTGTTATCTATTGTTATCTGTCGTTATCTGTCATTATCTGTCGTTATCTGTCATTATCTGTCGTTATCTGTCGTTATCTGTCGTTATCTGTCGGTATCTGTCGTTATCTGTCTCTATTAGTAGTTATTTGTCGTTATTTGTTGTTATATGTCGTTTTATGTCATTATCTGTCATCTGTCGTTATCTGTCTCTATCTGTTGCTATCTGTCGCTACCTGTCGCTATTAGTAGTTATCTGTCGTTATATGTTGTTATCTATTGTTATCTGTCGTTATCTGTCATTATCTGTCGCTATTAGTAGTTATCTGTTGTTATCTGTCGTTATCTATAGCTATCTATCGCTATCTGTCGCTAACTGTCGTTATATGTCGTTATCTGTTGTTATATGTCGTTATATGTCGTTATCTGTCGTTATCTTTCGTTTTCTGTCGTTATCTGTCGATATCAGTTGTTATATGTCGGTATCTGTTGTTATCTGTCGTTATCTGTCGTAATCTGTGGCTATAATTTTTTGTTATTTCACTTATTCTTAGATTTTGGCCTATTTTTACTGAATTTTGGACACTTTATCACACATTATATGCCAGTATTGAGCATACATTTTGTGTTTTTAAGCATATATTTTGCCTTTTAATAACTTAAATTCTCTTTTATAGCGCAAGAAATAGGTCAAAATAACTTTATAAACATGAGAAATTAGTGAAATCCTTTTATTACATTAAAGATCAAAATCCCTTAATTAGCATAAGAGGTCAAGTTTCCTTTATTTGAGTACGAAGTTTGTAAAATCCCTTTATTAGAGTAAAGAACAAAACCCCTTAATTAGCATTAGAAATAGGTCAAATTCCCTTTATTATAGTAAGAAATTGGTAAAAGCACTTTATTGACAAAAAATACCCAAAAATCGTCTACAGACAGACAGACAGACAGACACACAGACATACAGACAGACATTGCAAATCCAATAGCTCGACTTTTACAAAGTGAGCTAAAAATATTAAAACTTTAATAGAATATTTAAGCTTAGTAAAACGTAGTTTTTATATAATATTATTTAATGGATGAATGTAGTTTCTGAAGTCGCATTCATCGTATGAAATTTCAATATAATTTTTTTCGTTAAACTTAATCTCGATGAAAACATTGTCGCAGACTATACTATGGTCTTTAATTGATCCACGAATAGACTTGACGATTGCTGCAGTGGATCTTCGACCAATCATTATAAATTCACAGGTGTCGTTTGAAAACTCGTGAATAGTTGACTTATAAGCCAATATTTGCTTAAAACAAACTGGACATAAAATGAACAAGCGTGTTAGTGCAATTACTTGGAATTGTAAAGAACTGACATAATTTGGCTAAAATAGCGTTAAATATAAGCATAGACACGTAAATATCAATCATTTATTATTAAAATAACTTACACGTAAATCAGATCCAGGTTGATCTGATATTTCCGAAGATAATGAACGGCGAATAAGTGGTGGATTTCTAGACATTTGCTTAAATATAAAAAAATTTCTATCAATTTCTATAAAAAATCATATAATGTACTTTTAATTTATATATATAAAATCATTTAATATATTTTAGATACATGTGAAAACATTTTGGAAAAAATTATATAATGAGGAAATAATTAAGAGATATTGTAATTTAAACTTATGATTAGCAACCTCGTGATCTAACATAACCTATTTAATAATGATTAAAATATAATTCCTATAAAACTAAAAATAAAAATTTTATGTCAAAAGTTTGCAAAGACCGATTATTTTCATCAAATAATGGGGTATTATATAAGTATATAGTTATTTGAGAAATTAAAGATATTCAATAAAACTTTTTATACTATACTCGACAACTAATTTATTTAGGGTTTAATACAAACAATGCTTTTCTAGATAATATGAACTGTTGTTGTTTTTTAACAAAAAAAACAATTTTAAGTAAATTTCACTTGTGTCATATATGCCAAGCATCTATATTTTTTCATTGAAAATCTTTTCTATTGTAATACGAAAAATAAACTTTTTTGAATTTAGCACTTATTTCAGGCTTAACTTTAAATGGTTACTTTAAAACACATCAGCAGTAAACTTGAAATAGAATGTTGTTTTATTTGATATAAGTTTAGTTCGCAAACTTTCAAAAGACTCAATAACCTCTTTCGATTAATACTGGTTCAAGTCTGGGTTTATTAGATGCACATATAAACAAACTTAACATAATACTTTAAGATATATAACAACTTATTGTGAATAATAAAATAAATTAAGATTACGTTTATATGAATCCGATTAGTATTGATTAGATTATTATTTTGTCTGCTTATTATTAAAATTGACCAAACACTAAAATTTTTGACTACACTTTAACTAATTAGAGTATATATCACATTAGTTTGAAATAAAATCTATAGATTATGGATTAACTTTATTATCGAAATAACTCCATAAAATCTAAATTTTAATGAAATAAACACAGTTATTGAAAGTATATAATTCATGCAAGTCACTTAATTATGGTTTTCAAAAAAAAAACAAATTTATAGTTGTGACAAGCAAGGTAAATGTCAAAATTAATCGACAAATCTTAAGGACAAAACTTTTGTATGTAAGATCACAAAAATTTTAGTTAAGACATCAGTTCTTCATGAACAAAAGCAAAAACAACTTGGAATAAATAGTGTCTCATCTCAACTCTTAACACTACTCGACTGTGGCCTGTCGTGTTTAAAGAACTGTCTTATCTCAACTCCAAACAGTTCTCAACTCTGGTTTTTGTTAAATATTTGGAAGTCTTAATACTCAACTTTGATTTTGACACACTTTGTTTGAGAATCGAAAGCAATTATCCAAATGGTACAACAGTAAAACCTAGTTATGTAAAATCTAATATATAGTCATATTAATTGTTTGCATGTTAAAGTGAAAAACACAACTGTCATGTCCAAACGAAGCGTATCCGAAGAATCAGATGATGGATTCGAGGATCCGATAGATATCATCAAGGAGAAAAAATTGAAAAAAAGAAGATAGAAGAATCAACATCCAATACTTCCACATCTAAATCAAGTCTAAGTTTTGATGAAGTTTTAATTACAATGAAGACAACACAGAAAAATTCCATAAAAAGATTCGTTTCTCGAAGAGTGAAGGAATTGGTATGTCTTCAAATTCATTTTCAATCTTTCGTATAATAGAAAAAAACAAAGTGGATACAGTTTAGAATTATCAATTCAATATGAAATTTTTTGTTATACCAAACTTGATTACAGCCTTACACAAAGTTCAAGCATCAATTGAAAAATAAACTTTATTGAGAAATTCTAAACTATGTTTAGACACTTCCAAAGTTTTTTTGTAATTCTAAATAAATGATAATATAAATTTTGTACTTTTTGTTTCAGACTTAAATAAGATGTAAAGTTTCTTTTTATTATTAATCAACTTTGTTTTTTATGAAATTATAGATGTTCGATATTTTTATTTTTTGTTTTTTCAAAATTTATAAATTTTTGTATCTTTTATAAAATGTATTATCTATATAAAGCAATAATAATATTTTTAAGCATTTAAACATACTTGTTTTGATTTATTTTTATTAGTTAGATTTTTTAAATAAAAATACAATGTTATTAGATGAACGATATAATGTTCTTGATATTGTATAAAAAGTACATTGTTTTTTATATAAGTAATTTACGTTCTTAAAGACTTAGAGAATTATTTATGCATATAAAGTTTATATTAATAAATTTTTTTTATCATAACACTTTGATGCATTTTTCACCAATAAAATTAAAAAACATTTTGTTTTATTGTTAATATAAGTTTTTGGATCTCTAATGTTCAAATTATCATCGATTGTACCGTTGTTATTATATTTATTATGAAATTTTCTGTTTGTTCTTTAGAAGTGCCAATTTTAAACTAAATAATCATTTAAAAACAAATACGTAAAAAAACTAAAGATTACTAACAGTATAAGTTTTCGATTAACTTCCAAACTTCTAATCGATTCCATTTTTAGTTTTAAAATGTTTTTGAAATTTACTCATACACAACTCATATAATATTAGAGACTTAACTTTTGCACACTCGTATTTATAATTTTAGCGTTATCATGGTTGTGACATGGACAGTATGAGCCAAAACCATATGCTGGCAAATTTTTTAATGATTTGATTGTTGGAAGATCTTCGTAGACTTGTTTAAAGTTAATGCTTACTTTGTCAAGTCCGCTGTTATGTAAAAGTGTTAATAAATTTATATCATTTGAATAACAAATGCATTTCTTAGCATAATCTTGTTTATTTTCACATTATTGATAAATTGTTTTAAGTACAGCTTATAATCATTCGATGAAATCTATACTCATTGTTTTTATAAAAATTCATTCCATGAATATAATTTGTTAAAAAAAAATGTTGTTTTTTTATCTTTCTGACACAATACACTTGAGTCTGTTCTGAAAAATATAGCTGCATTTAAATCACAACTTTTGTATCCAAGTTCTTTTAAAACAAACTTATCGTTAACATAAAATCCTTCTACACTTAATACAACTCTTATTTCAGTCAAACTTATTTTTTTAACGTGTCTATATAAAGCCATACTTTTATATATTACAGATTCATCCGATTCGTCAGAAGAAGAATCAACACTGGAATGTGATAAATGTAAGACGTCCTACAATGATATAAAGGAATTTTGTTTTAAAATAATAAATATTTTGTATTATAAAAATCACTATTTTTATATTAAGAATTTTAACAGACTTTTGGGGAGACAAAGTTCTAATATTCAGCACTTTTGTTTTTTTTGTTTACAAGGATTTTGAAACGCTTGGAAACTAGAAATACATTAAGAAAAATGTAGGATGTATAAACCAACAAAGGATGTACTCCCATACGAAGAAAACAAAATTTTAAAATTCTCAGACTATTCCTTAACGATGTAATATGAGTATAATGGTTATTTAGACTTTGAAACAATAATTACACAAGTTAAAATCCAGTACATTTACTAAAACTGTAAGATATCAAGACCATAATGCCTGTAGTTTTTGTTTTATAGTTCTTTATAAGGAAAAAAAATTGTTTACGATTTTCTATTAAGATGACCTAATGCAGCAAAGATATTCTTTGAAAAACTAAGAGAAGTATCAGATATCATGTTTAGGAAACTGAATAAATTAGGGCCAATGAAACCTCTTCCACTCGAAAAAGTAGAAGAGCATAACAATACAAATGATTGCCATATATGCAAAGATTTGTTCTTTGAAATTGACTTAAAAAGTATGACCATGACCATTTAACAGGGGAATACAGAGGTGCAGCTCATGTAACTTGTAACATTAATTTTCAAGTTAAAAAAGAACTTCCGATATTTGTACATAATCTAAAAGGTTTTGACGCAAACCTTATATTGAAACAGTTATCTGCCAAAGACTTTTAAACCTGTCAAATATTACCTCAAACGACACAAAAATTTATTTCTTTTTCTCTATATAATTATAATGAAGATGAAACAGAAGGTAAAAAAAAATTTTTAGACAGTTTTAATTTTGTCTTCAGCCTTAAATGTTTTAGTGAAAAACATTGCAAAGTCAGGAGATAATAAATTTAAAGTAACGAAACAAGGTTTTTATAAAAAATATTCGAATGTTATTAATGATAATAACTTTAATTTATTGCTTAGAAAAAGTCCTTTTCCATACGCCATATCACAAACTTTGATGTTTTTAATGAAACAAATTTACCAGTAAAATCAAAGTTTTACTCTAGTTTAACATTTGAATATGTTTCTGAAGATGATTATTGTCATGCGCAAAAAGTTTTTATAAGGAATTACTATGATATTTATCTTGACCTTGACGTTTGTTTATTAGCAGACGTATTCACAAAGTTTCGAAAAACAATCTTTGATAACTATCAACTTGAAGCAGCTCATTTTTATTCTATTCCAGGGCTTTCATTTAGTGCTTGTTTAAAAACGACAAAAGTTGAATTAGAGTTATTAACTGATCCAGATATAGTTCTTATGTTTGAATCAGGTATAAGAGTAGGCATTACTCAATGTTCCAAAAGATATGCAAAAGCATACAATAAATATTTAGATTCATATAACAAAAATGAAGACGACTCCTATTTATTATATGTAGATTGTAACTCCTTAAATGTTTAATCAATGGCTGATTTTATGCTAAAATCGAACTTTAAATGGTTAAACAATGAAGAAATCTTTAACTTTGAAAAATATTGATACTTACTTAATGTCAATTGATATCGGTTATGTTATTGAATGCGACTTAGAATACCCAGAAAGACTTCACGACTATCACATTGATTTCCCACTAGCCCCAGAAAAATTAAAAATTCCAACAGAAAAATTAAATGATTATCAATTAAATCTTTTGGAATTGATGAAAGATATTAAATATAAAAGAGTAATCAAAGAAAAGTTAATGTTAACTTTGTATATTAAAGAAAAGTATATTTTACATTATCAGAATTTAAAATTATATTTAGATTTAGGCTTAAAAGTTAAAATAATTTATAGAATAATAAGTTTTAAACAATCAAAATGGTTGAAACCTTTCATAGATTTAAATACTGAGTAAAGAAAAAAAACTTCGAACGATTTTGAGATATCGTTGTGGAAAATAATTTCCAATGCATTTTAGCAAAAGTGTTGAATCAAAACGGAACCATTTGTCTGTTAAAATGGCTTTAACAGAAAAGCAATATATATTTTGGACAAAAAAACCTGCTTTTGAGAGTTTTAATATTATTGATGAAAATAAAGTTTTTTTGAAAATGAAGAAAAACAAAGTCATATTAAATCGCCCAATTAATATCGGATTTAGTGTTCTCGAGTTGTCAAAAAATTTTATGTATAATTATCATTATTAATCCTTCAAAAAAATATATAACGCTAATATCCAACTATGTTACATTTGTAAAGATTTTTTTATATATCATATTTTTACAAAAGACCTTTTTAATGACATTAAAAAATTTAAATTAGATAGATTTTCTTACTTCTCAAACTATGAAAAAAGTCATGAGTTTTATTCTGACAAGAATAAAAAGAAATAAGGATTTTTGAAGAATGAATACGCTGGTAAACCAAAAATAGAATTCATAGGTTTTTAGGCTAAACTTTATTCGATATTACTCAAAGAATAAAATAAAATGCATGCTAAAGGCTGTCAAATGGCTGTTTTGAATAAATTTATAACTCATGAGCATAATAAGCAATGTTTAGATAATACTAGTTTTTATGCTGAAAATAGACGGCTTCAAGGTAAAAACCAAAAAAATTCCACTTTGAAGGTTAGTAAACAAGTTTCTACGCCTTTTTGTGACAAACGATTAATTAACGATGATGGAATTACTTCAAAACCTTTTGGATATAAAATTAATTAAATATAATTTTTTTAATTTAATGTTATTCACTTTTATACCATTAATCTAAATTGTTTTTATTGGTTGAAATAATATTTTTTCTTTGTTTAAATGCTATATAAAGTTAAGTATTTTCTAAAATTTTACAAGCAAACATGAATCAAGTTCAGTTTGAACGTCTTACATCAAACGCTAAGACTCCAATAAAAGTAACATCTGGATCTGCTGGTTTTGATTTGTTTGCGGCTTGATGTGCTATCTTGTGGATCAGCTCTTGTCTTGACAGACATATCGATTAGAATGCCTAAAGGTATTTATGGACGTGTAGCTCCCCGATCTGGTCTGGCTGTTATGTATGGAATCAATGTTGGAGCTGGAGTTATAGGTTTGTTTTGAACTTACCTTGTTAGACATAAAGACTGTGTAGTTTTTATTTTGTAGATCCAGACTATCGCTTAGGAATCGGAGTATTTCTATTAAATTAAAGTGATATAGATTTAATCATTGAACAAGGCGATAGGTGCGCTCAACTGATATTTGAAAAATTTTTAAACGACGCTACAATTGTGGAAACTAAATGTTTTGACGATTCAGAGGATATGGTGGCTTTTGGAGTACCGGCATCACAGATGTTGCCGATGTTCAAAGGAAACCGTTAGACTTGACCGTTGTTGATAAACTTGCTGTTTGCGAATGCAATTTTACTAAATAATAATTTTTTGTTATATTGTAAAGGTTTATGTTATTAAGGTTTTATTATACTTAACCTTATACAGATAATGGTTATGGTTTTAAATATTTTAATCAAATTATAACTTTTAAGGTTTTGGTAAAAAATGTATAAATGTTTTTACTTTATATTATTAGGGTATATATATATATTTTATATTGTAATGTTTAATACTTTTAATTATTTTTAAAGTTGTTAGTATTTCAAGATGATCATGGTTTGTTAGTTAATAAGTTTATAATTTGATATTGTACTTTATTGTATTTTTTTTAAAAGAATTATGAATAAAAGTTTTAAAAAAAACGATTTACGTATTTTGATTCTTCATTTTTGTTAGAATGGAAATAGAATTAAAACATACTCGATTCAAATACCCATTTACGAGTAATGTCGTAGGTCCAAAGGGTAGTGGGAAAACATTATTTATAAGAAATGTATTAAAGTATCATAATAAATTAATTTACAAAACTGAAACACCAATAAAGTGTTCTTTGGTTTATATGAGTTTATCAGAATCTTTAAAACGTTTAAGTTTCTGATAGTGTCATTATTAAATATGTTGAAGGGTTACCTAAGGACAACACGATAAGTGAATTAAAACCAATAGTAATTATCTTAGATGACTTGCTATATGATTTCGATAAGAATACATTTATTGAAAATTTTTTTATCAAAAAAATTCATTTAAACATAAGTGTTATATTTTCGGTTCAAAATTTATTTCATAAGAACTTTCGAACAATTAGCATCAACTCAAACTACATTATTTTAATGAAAAATCCTCGTGATAAGCAACAAATTAAACATTTAGCTAAGCAAATTTTTCCAGATAACCCATTATATCTAACTGAAGCTTTCAGTGTCGGAACGAAAAATCCATTCGGTTATTTGTTTTTAGATTTAACATCTGACACACCAGAAGATTGTAGACTAAGAACGCGTATTTTTCCTCATGAATCAAATACGCTTTCTACTTCTACAATTATATTTCAACCGAAGTAATAAAAAGATTTGAATACGTTTATGATTAAAGTAAAAATGTCTAATTTAAAATCTTGTTTATCAAAAATTAAAAATCCTGTTTTAAGGAAAAAAGTTTTATTGGATTTATCTGACGAGTGCTTATATAAAACATTAATTGAAATTGCTGTTAATACAGTCAAAAGAAAAGTGAATTTAACTAAAAAACAAAAACGAGTTTTAAAAAGATACAAAATAAATATTGAAAGGCTCTCTAGTTATACAAAAAATAATAAGAAAAAAAGAAAACTCGTTTTTCAGTCTGGGGGATTTTTATAAATACTTATGCCTACTATTGCTTCAATAAATTTTTCATTATTATCAAAATAAATGGAACAGTCACAACAAATGGTTATAACTCCAGTGGAAACTGAACAACCTCCGTTCTTATTACCAGCAACCCAACCTGATGTTATATATACTTCGTATTTGCAAACACAGACAAGATATACTTATTCTCAATATGTTGCTGTTCAAAACCGTAATGTACAAACAAAACATCCAACTAAAAACAAAAATCACATCCATTGCATGACAAATTAAGAAGTCAAGCAAAAATTATTGCCAAACTAGCAAAGATTAATGCTTATGATGACGATAGTTTACAAATCAAAAAGCGAAAACGATTTATTAATTGAAAATACAGATGTGGTAAGTTTGATACTTAATGCTACTCATTCAATCAGAGAATTATTAGGTCAAGAGGCATTTATTTACTTGTTGTACAAAGCAAAAGTTCCACCAGAATTAATTGCAAATGAGAATGTAAAAATTAAGTTGATACATATGTATCAAATACAAAGTAAACCAGAAGAACCAGAACCTGTTATATTTTCCCAAGCACCTAGTAAAATTCAAGAAATGGACACAACTCCACTTATAAATAGCAGAAAAAGACACATGACAGAAATTATAGAGGAAGAAGAAAATGATGATGAGCCAAAACGTAAAAAACAAGCTAATTGGATTATTCCAAATGAGAGTTTAGAAGAGAGTCAAAATGAACAATAAGTACGACAATACGCTAACAAAAATATATTACGATCCAAAAAATCCTGGAAGTTTTTCAGGTGCTATCAATTTGTATAATGCAGCTAAAAAGATACAACAAAATATAACTCTCAGTTATGTCAAAGATTGGCTTGCTGGTCAATTCACTTATACATTACATAAAAATGTGAGAAAAAGATTTCAACGTAATAGAATTATTGTGAGAGGTATAGA